>CAJHQQ010005422.1:0-17196 GCA_905132885.1 Moricandia moricandioides
ATCATATTGAAAGAGCATTCCTTTATGAATTTCTCGATGAAGGTGCAACAGCTCGAGAAAAAGATATCAACGATAGGGACAAGATCCTTGAAGTTTGGCAAATTAAGAAAGAAGACAAGATTCCACGACAGCTTCTCGAATAAGTAGCAAAGGGTATTAAGTATCGTGGATCTGTGCCGAGCAGAGCAGAAGAAGCTGATATTATCGATCCGAATTCAGCGTCGATCGACACTAAGATCTCAGCGTCGATCGACCCTAAGACCTCAGCATCGATCAACACTAACCCGAGTATCGATTGACACCACTCGACATCAATGAAAGATCGAGTTATGTTCAGGACATTGTAGAATCGACACTAGAGAGCACCGATGTATCAAGTTGTTATCATGCTCCAGATGTAGAAAGAAACATCACCATCAGAGATTCTTGGAGCCAAAGGATAAAGAACAATTTGGGGATTTGGATTCGAGTAGGAAAGCCACTATGGAGCTAGAAGAATGGTTTGAAGATATGCATCATAACTCGGAGCAGAAGCTTGATGACGATCAGCACACTTCGAGAATAGATCTGGAAACTTCACCAAAAACTAGCATCGATCTGCACCCACCCGACTGCATCGATTGACACTACACAACTGATACGATCGACACTCATTATTGAACGAACCATGTTACACAGTTGAGCTGGAACCAGTTAAGGAGAGAATGCACAAGTCTGAGACCTCACATCTTGCTGTCTCTGAACATCTACGACCACCTATCTACACAGAAGAAGCAGCTGGTTTTCACAAAAGAGCAAAGATGGTACACGACCCTGTGAAGTTTGTGGTTCCCAGTGCTGTTTTTGAGGTTGATTCTCCTATTCCACCAGATGGAAGTATGCATATGGATCCCTAAATTGAGGTAGTTGATGATCCTCTTCATGCAGTAGTTTCTCAGAGAGTATTGAAGTATGAAGGTGACGTTGACCAAGGACCATCAATTTCATCATCGATCGGCACCATCATTGATGAATTGATCGACGCCACCATTGGAACATCGATCGACATCAACACTAGAACGTCGATCAACACTCATCGCAGATCAGAGCACAATGAGTTTGAAGTGTTTCATAATCTTTTTGATGGAGGCACCACAAGATCAGACAAGTCTGGGGGAAAGAAGAGGAGGAACTGGAAGAAGAGGAAAATGAGCAAGGAAGGTCCTCAATTATTTTTGATTCCCCACTTCTCAGATGGTGTCAGGAAATACAAAGCGCGCAACAGATGCTTCTTTCAGCCATTTGAAAAGCTTTGAGCACTCCTTATTCCTAAGATGATAGACAAAGGAGAAGATCCTATGGAGGCTTTCACAAAAAGGGTGATGAAGCTGAAGACATTGGATACTGGGAATTGTTTTGGGCAAGTCCCCAATCACATCAGAACTAAATCAAAACTCAAAACTTCAAGCTAAAGACTATAAAAAAGCGCTGAGTGGGAGCCAACCCATTGTTTAGTAAATTTTAATTAGATTTTAATTTTCATTTATTACTAATTATTGTATTTATTTATTTCAGCTTGAAGAAGAAAAAAAGAAGAAAGAAGGATCCGAGGAAGATAGATTGCGCAAAGCGTCGATCGACACTTGATCACTGTCGATCGACACTTGATCACTGTCGATCGACGGAGCAACCCAAGTATCGATCGATCACCACTTAACTGTGTCGATCGACGGTCACCATCAGCGAGCATGTATATTGTTTTTCCTAGTTAAATTTGTCTTTATGATTTATTTTCTTCACCAAACTCAGACTGTATAATACTGGTGATAATGTTGTTTAAGTCTGAGGGAGGTATTACAGATATTGTATTCTATTTGGAGTTTTATTTTCTTTAATTGAAAAAAATAGAGTAGAAATTCCAAGTGTCCCATTGATCGACATTGAAGAATAAATATCGATCGACCATGGATCATGACCATCGGTCGACATCAACATCGTGACATCGATAGACACTCTATTACAGAGTCTAGTATCGAGTTTCTCTCTTAAGCTATTTACTTATGGTTTGGTTTTTCCTAACCAATCCGGGACATATTACACTGGGGACAGTGTAATTTAAGTCTGGGGAGGTTCGCTAATGCTATTTGATTTGTTTTGAGTCTTATTTACTATATATTTAAGTTTTTCAAAAAAGTTTTATTGAGTTAAGAAGAGGATTGTGATAAAGATTTATTATTAACTAACCACACTTTAGCACCATTCTTAGAATGTTGTTTGCAGAGATTGCTAGAGATACCAAAGTGGATCATCCTGCCGCTATATCACATTTTCTTAGAAAGTTTGAAGGAACCGAAGTTGATTTCCAATACTAATCCTGACATTATTTGCTTGCTTTGGGGCATGGTATACACTGGATCGGATTCCTTCTGCAAGTCTGGAAGGTAAAAGTTTGTGTGTTTCTGATTCCCCTCTCTCTCCCCTTAAGATGTAAAAAAGAACCGAACAGGATTTGGTGGCTACAACCATTAAGGCTTGATTCATATGATTCTTGAAACAGAAAAATGTCAAAAAGAAGTGAACATGATCTGGTGACAAAAGCCATTAGGGCTTGATTCATTGAAGCCTATCCAAACATCTCATCCAGTTAAAAAAAATGATACCCTCAAAATAAGGGAAACATTGACTGAGAAGAAGTGAGAACAGAGAGAGGAAAGGGATCAAAGAAGACTACCTATGTGCTCAGATACTTGCAGGGGTAAGAGTCCATGTTTCCTTTGATCGATATTACCAAAGTAAATACTGCACTTTTATTTTATGCAAAGAAATGCAATCAGTAGAGGGTAGAGTCTGACTAGTATTCACTAAGTTGTTGGTAGAATGTATTTGGTTGCTATACTATGATAGGGTATATAAATTTTCTTTGTGATTGACTTGATAGGATGTGGTTGCAAAAAATTAGGGTGATAGTTATAATTAGACATTATGTGAGTCTCCGCTTTTTAAAACCTCTTTCACAGGCTTTGTTTGCTTGAGGACAAGCAGAAGGTTAGGTCTGGGGGAGTTGATAGGGCCTGATATTTACCACTATTGTGCCATGATATCAGCCCTATTTAATGTCTATTATATGTGTTTGGAGTACGTTTTAGATTATTTTCAGGTTCAGGTACGTTCTCGAGAACTTTGGTGATTCTAGAGCTTTTAGAGATGCATAACTGCATAGATGCATCAGATGTTTAGATATGGATGGAGACATTTCCGTAGTGAGATTTAGCTGATCTTTTTACAGAAGATATAGCTATGAGGTAGCTTTCCAATGCCACCGGTTTGAGGTTCATCAGACGGTTTTATCTAAAGTTATGCCCATTTTCCTGGAGAGTGGTCTGTCTGCCTCGCGAGAGGAAGCTGTCGAGGGGATGAATGAGTGTCGATCGACGGCACAGACTTACCATCGATCGACGGTGATCCCAAAAGACAGGCCGGACTTTTTTTATGGTCGTCTTAATCCCAGAAGCCATCACTGATTACCAAAATACCCATAGACGACCTAAAACCTTATTTATATGTTTCTATGCCATTGTTTAGGCACCAAGCTTTATTCTATCTATTGTTCTAGGTTTAGGAGAGAAGGGAGGAACTCCTTCAGAATCCTCCTAGATTTCCTTTGGTTCTTTATTTGATTTATCACTAAATTAACAAGAGAGAGTTGATTTAGTTAATTTAGTGAACTTATTGAATTAGATCATAAAGCTTGACTCAAGAGACCATCGATTGATGCATGATCATTGCCATCGATCGACAGTCATTCCATGTCAAAAAGCGAGCGCGATACATCGGACATTGCTAATAGATTAGACTCGTAGCAAGAGCTGGTCGTATTTTACATTAGATATCGATTTCTATGATTAATGCCCTTAGCTTCTATCATCTATAATCCACTTGCATGAAATCCTAGATCTAGCTATTTATTATTATTGTTTACTTACCAATCAATCAATTATCTGATATAAATTATTTACTGCTTATTAATCTATTTACCTAGCTTAATTGCGACTGTATTGAGTTTATTATGTGCCGACGCTCCCTGTGGATTCGATCCCTAAATACTACAATTTGACCTCTCTTGGCAAGAGTAGTTCATAGGGTTAATTTGATATAGTTTGAATTGAAATACATAGAAATCCTCATGTCACTAAGCCTTGACCTATTTCTATTATTTCATTGCATTGCATGGAACATAGAATGCATTCGCTAAACATTCTGATTTTGAACGAAGGCAAGAGTATGTCTGTGCCTGTGGATTTAGTAATAGTATGCCTTAAGAATCTTGAAGTAATCTTAGGCATGGACTGTTTGGGAGGGGGGGGGGGGGGGGAAGGTCATGCATTCGCTAAAGATTCCGATTGTAATCCAAGGCAAGAGTATGCATGTGGATTTAGTAATAGTATGCCTTAATAATCATGAAGTAATCTTAGGCATGGACTGGTTGGGAAAATAAAGGGCAACTCTGGACTGCCACCGAGGGCGAGTTCAGTTTGAGAGTGGAGCTCGACCGATTGAGTTCCAAGGGATAAGTCCAACTTTGGGTAGCTTAGTGGTCTCGGTGATCCAAGCAGAACGAATGCTCGAGAAGTGTTGTGAAGCCTATTTGGCTACAATCTCCACGACTGAAGTCATGAAAGGTGTAGACCTTGGAGAGATTCCTGTGTTTAGTGAGTTCGAGGATGTGTTCCAAAAGTTTTTGGGTTACACCTGATTGGACGGATCCATTCACAATCAAAATTGAACCAGGAACTGCTTCATTGTCTAAGGCACCATATCGAATGGCTCTGGCTGAAATGTCTGAGTTAAAGAAGCAACTTGAGGAGTTGACAGAAAAAAGATTTATACGTCCGAGTAGCTCGCCGTGGGGTGCACCAGTCCTGTTTGTAAAGAAAAAGGAAAATTTTTTTCTGTCTATGCATTGACTATCGGGGATTAAATCGGGTTACTGTCAAGAACAAGTAACCATTTCCCCAGATAGATGAGGTGCTGGACCAACTAAGAGCGGTGACTTTTTTTTTTCCAAGATCGACTTGCTGTCGGGTTATCATCAAATCCTGATTGAGCCAATTGATGTGCGGAGGACAGCATTCAGAACGAGGTATGGACACTACGAGTTCGTGGTCATGCCATTCGGACTGACAAACACCCTAGCTGCCTTCATGAAAATGATGAATGGCATATAACAAGATTTCCTAGACTAGTTTGTAATCATTTTTATAGATGATATACTCGTTTACTCCAAGGATCGGGAGTTGCATCAAGGACACCTTCGGGCCATGCAGGGACGACTAAGGGAACAAAAACTCTTTGCAAAACTGAGCACGAGCAGTTTTTGGAAAAGGAGTATTGGGTTCCTAGGAAACATTGTGTGTACTGAATGAGTCTCGGTGATCCGAAGAAGATCAAATCCATCAAGAGTTGGCCAAGGCCAAAGAATGCCACAAAAGTGAGGAGTTTACTTGGATTGGCTGTGTACTACAAGAAGTTTGTAAAAGGGTTTGCGAGTTTAGCCCAACCCATGACTCGACTGACCGGAAAGGATGTGAAATTCACATGGTTGGAAGAGTGTGAGAAGTGTTTCTCAGCGCTGACGGATATGCTAATGAGCGCACCAGTTTTAGCCTTGCCTGAAATGGATGAACCATATGCCCTCCACACATACGCATCTATATCCGGGCTTGGTTGTGTTCTGATGCAAAAAGGCAAGGTGATCTCCTATGCATCAAGACAATTGAGGAAGCATGAAATGAACTATCTGACCCATGACCTTGAAATGGGTGTGGTGGTGTTTGCCTTGAAGATATGGCGATCATATCTGTATGGAGCCAAAGTGCAGATCTTTAAGCATCATAGAATCCTCAAATACATTTTTCACTCAGCCTGAGTTGAACCTAAGGCAAAGGCTGTGGATGGAATTTGTAGCCGACTATGATCTGGATATTGCTTATCAATTTGTAGCCGACTAAGACCTATCACCCACAAGCAGACGGCCAATCTGAAAGGAAAATCCATACATTGGAAGATATGTTATGGGCTTGTACGTTAGACTGGGGAGACTCATGGGAAATCAACCTGCCTTTGGTCATATTCGCCTACAACAATAGCTTCCATAGAAGCATTGGTATGTCACCATATGAAGAGTTGTATGGGCGGCCATGTCGAATTCCATTATGCTAGACACAAGTGGGGGAGCACGACATTATTGGACAAGACATAGTGGAAGAAACGACCGAGAAGAACAAATTCTTGAAGGATAAGATGAAGGAAGACCAAGATAGGCAGAAAATCTATGATAATGGACAGAAAAAGACGTATGGTGCTAGGTTCTTTAGTATTCTATTTAGGGAGAAGATTCATAACTCCTTAGAGAGATTTGTATTGGAACCCCAATATTTTATCTATGCATTATATTCAGATTATATTGTTACTTTGATTATGTCCGAGTAGTTATCAACTAGATTTAGGGTTGAATGATAGCAATCATGGATTAGCCCAAAAGTAGGATTGCTAGGTTAAGTTAATATCCATCAATTGAGTGGTGCTTAATGCTTGCATTCTAGAGTAGCTAACTAGGATCTCGAAAGTAGGACATGGACGACTACGAGAGTAGGTTTTGTGGCAGAATAAACTCCATTGAACTAGGTTGTTAGGCACATGCGAGAGTTGGTCTAATTAGCTTGGTGAACATATCAAATATCTTTCACACTTCCTTCTTATTTCTTCGTCGATCGAAACCAGGCCTTAGCCGTCGATCGATGGTCTTTCCTTTTACCCGTATACGAGAGTTGGAGTTAAAAGGGTCAAAATAGTTAATATTTGTGTTCTAGAATATTTACATATCCGTGCTTCGTATCCCCTATAATTCATTAAGCTTGAAACCCTAGATATAACATACTTACATTTACATCTAGTTAGTTTATTAACATATTTCCATATTTTCATTATTAGCATATTTCCATAATTACATTATTAGCATATTTTTATATTGCATCTACACTCTCCAATAAAGAATATTTCCTTAGATTGATTACTTGTTACGAATATATATAATCACCTAGCTTAACCTTTAGGAATAAGAAATATATTGTGTGCTATTGTTCTCTTTGGATTCGATCCCTAAGTACTACACCTGATCTCTCTTGGCACGAGTATTGTTTTGTGTGTAAGGATTAAGGGTTAATTTGATAGTTAATTGTTTAGGATATTTATACCCTCCTAGAACAGTAAACACCACCCATGTCACTTACAGTGCGATGATGAGCTCTCATGAACCACCATCATCCAGCTTTACCTATCTTAAACACTGTTATTTTGAACTCTATGCTTCCTTTATCAAATAAAAGCTTCAATTTTCATTGCACTGGTTGTCTTGCTTCAAAGATCCATAAAACACCTTCCCATCAAGCCTCTCTTACCTCTTCAAATCCTCTTGACTTGTGTTCTCAGATGTATGGACGTCTCCAGTGTTTTCAGTCGATGGATACAAATACTATGTCATCTTTGCAGATCACTATACCCATTATGTTTGGTTGTACCTGATCATGTACAAATACGATATTTGTAATATCTTTATTCACTAGAAAGCTATTGTGGAGAACAAGTTCAACAAAAATCTCAAGACCCTCTACTCTGATAATTGCGGCGAATATATCGCATCTTACGACACCTCCGCATACGCCTGAACACAATGGGTTTGCGGAAAGACGTCACCGCCACATTTTAGAAACAAGCATTGCGCTTCTATCTCAATCATCCTTACCTACTACGTATTGGAGCTATCCCTTTGCAGCTGCGGTTTACCTGATCAATCCTTTCCCGGGACAAACTCTGTCGAACTAAAATCCATACGAGAATTTATTTGGAACATCACAAAACTATCTAAAGTTGAGAGCTTTTGGATCTCTATGCTTCATGTGTCTTCGACCATATGCCAAACACAAGCTGGACACTCGGTCTGTTCCATGCATCTTTCTTGGCTACTCCCTGACCCAATGTGCTTATCTTTGCCTTGACCCTGACACAAAAAGAGTGTACGTATCTCTTCATGTTCATTTCATTGAAAACACAGTCTCTTTCAAAACACTTTCTTCCTCTCCTTCACAATCAGAAACTCCTTCTTCTGATTGGCTCCAACCTATATACATACCTGAAGCTGTGCAACTCAGACCTCTGTCGGCGATTCATCCCCATGTTCGGATCCTTCTCGAATGATCACAACATCTGCAGAACCTCAAATACCACTAGAGCCTCATGTCCCTACTCCAAATAATCAAGCTAGTAATAATGAACTTGTTTCTCATGAACAGGAAAGTACAGAAGTTGCAGAGCCAGCATCATCATCTCAAACGGTGAATCATCATCCAATGAAGACGAGAGCAAAGAACAATATTACAAACCACAAGATGAAATTCTCTCTCGCTGACTCCACACAAAGACGTAACGACACTGAACCTACTTGTGTCTCTCAGGCTCTATTGGATGAACGCCGGAGAAAATCAATGGCACAGGAAATGGACTCGCAATTTTGAGAGCATACATGGGATCTCATTCCACCTGATCCTAAGTACAATCGTATTGGAAACCAATGGATTTATCGCATTAAGAGAAATCTAGATGGCTCATTCAATTGCCTCAAGCCACGCCTAGTAAGAAAAGGATTTCATCAAAGATAAGGCCTATACTACAAAGACACCTTCAGTCCAGTGCTCAAACATACTACAGTGAGAACGGTACTGGATATTGCAGTCACTAGAGGCTGACCTCTCCACCAGCTTGACATCAACAACGCCTTACCTACAAGGAGACTTGAATGAGGATGTCTATATGGTCCAAGCTGCTGGCTTTGTTGACAAAGACAGACCACACTATGTCTGTAAACTTTGCAAATCGCTCTACGGACTCAAACAGGCTCCTCGCGCATGGTATGCTGAACTACGAACCTTTCTCCTTGACTCTGGCTTCAAAAACTAACTCTTCGATGCTGCTCTGTTCATCCTATGCTCCTCGGGTGTACTCCTATATGTTTAGTGTATGTGGATGATATTATTGTCACTTTGGAATGACTAAAAACGTGTGACACAGTTCATTGATCTACTCAGCAATCGATTCTCCCTGAAAGATCATGGAGAACTCAGATACTTCTTGGGACTTGAAGCCACACAATCAAATCATGGGTTACTTCTCACTCAAACAAAGTAAGTCAATGATCTTCTTACGCGAAAAAACATGACTGCAGCCAAACCTGTTGCCACCCCATTTATCACCAATGAACATCTCACACTTCTCTCAGGCACAAGTTTAACTGATGGCACTGAATATAGGTCAGTGGTAGGAAAGCTCCATTATGTACAGTTTACTCATCCTGACATAGCCTTTGCAGTGAACAAACTCTCTCAGTTCTTGCAACTCCCAGCCGACTATCATTGGCATGCGGTGAAGCGACTTCTCACGTTTCTAGTTGGAACTCGTGACGATGGCATCTTTTTCCCTCCAACAACACAACACAACTTCATGCCTTTTATGATACAGATTGGGTAGGAAACAAAGATGATTTCATTTCAACAAGCGCCAACATTATATACATTGGCTCTAACCCAATTTCACGGTGCTCACGCAAACACAAAACAGTCGCACGATATTCCATGGAACTCGAGTATAGAGATGTAGCTGACACTGCTTGTGAACTGGTCTGGATCACCAATATGCTCAAGTAACTTGGCATCACATTGACTTTCCAACCAGTGATATACTGTGAGAACGTAGGTGCAATCTCCTCTGTGCGAATCCAATATTTCACTCGAGAATGAAACATGTTGCTCTCAACTATCAATTCATTCGAGAACTGGTTCAATCAGGCTTTCTCAGAGTCATTCATGTATCCTCCAAAGACCAACTAGATGATGCACTCATCAAACCAGTTACACGCTCACTGCTAAATGGTCATTTCAACAAGATTGGGATCTCTGAACTACCGGTTGCTCATCTTGCGGGGACGAATAGAGGACACACATAATATATTGTAAATATATAGTTTCCAAAACTGATTACATAGAAGTCGGAGTCCTCTTGTATATAAACTCTTCTATTGCATTCTTAATATTAAGAGATTCAGCTATCACGTTACCCTAGTGTATAGACCAAACCCAAACCGGTTTTAGCAGTTAATTAGTCGAAACATGTGCAGCGATGGTCATTTAACAATGGTCAATGCTTTGTTTCTTTTTCGTACTGTGTCAGGTGTGAGGCAGAGGCAGAGGAGGAGAGGACCGATGGAACAAAGAAAACAAGGAAGAGAGTCAGGTTTAACTTGAATGTGCAAACCTTTTAATCAGCACTACCATCATGATATGAGAATTATTGCAGATATGTGTCAAGTCTCTCTCTGTTTTGAACTGATTTTGTTTGTTTTAGGGTTGGAGGAGGCAAGGACAGGTCTCCCTATTATCGCTTGTTGCAGGTAAAACGAAGCTCAATTGGTTTTGTCTCTCATTCTCTCTGTGTTTTGATTTTTTGGTTCTTGTTACAGGAAGATTGTTCGTGAGGTGCTTTCTTTTCTGTTCGGATTCAAGGATAGAAGAATGTGAATTTAGATTTCTGCTAGCTTCTCAGACGTAAGGAGGCTCCTTTTGTATCATTTTATTGGTTGCAATCAGCAGATATATATCTGCTTCTTTCGGTTTTGTGATGAATATGGCTTTGATTTTGTAGGTAATATATGAGAAAACAGTATGTTCAGTCTCTCGTTTCTGCAGAAACCTGACGCACAGCAGTACGTTCAGAGAGGTTACCCAAAAAACCCTCAGCAGATCCAAAAACAACAGCAACATGTAATGGTCTACACGCGCTCAGCTTCCCGGTTAAGCAGAAGATACAAAAAATGGAGTACCTTTTGATGATGATAGTGTTTATGTTAGGGATGATTGTGAAGGGTTGTTAGTGGTAGATTGATAGTATGTTTGATAGGTTTTGATTGTTTGTGTAAACAAGAAAAAATTCTATGTTTTTGTAAACAATTAAATATGTTTTAGTTTTTACAATATGATTAATGGTTTTTATTACAAATATTCCAAATAAATATTATATTTTAAAAAAAATCAATCAGCAAATATTTTAAATAATTTTTGGATAATTAAAAACAAATTAATAACAGTAAACATTTGTTATCTTTATATAATAAACTGCTATAGGTAAAATCAAATTAATGATTTTTAATAACATTTGTATCACGTTATTATAAATATTAATAAATTCATAGATATTATTGCTATCGATGTTTATTTAACTATAGCATCCGAAAGATCCGTTATCAAAAGTGTCCGACCTACGATAACGGACGCTGTCATAGCGTTTTAGGAAACACTATTATATAAAAATCATAGCATTTAACGGTCTCTACTAATACCCACATTTCTTGTAGTAAAATCAAGGATTTTACTTGCTGCATCCAGCTCGGATCAGCAGTCAAGCCGTGATAGCGAACATCATGATATCTATCCTCGAAAGTCAAGATAACCAAGACATATGCATGCAGCCAACGAGCAACATGAAGCTTTGACTGCTGCTGACTCTGTAAACATAATAGATTTTCACATTGAGGATAACATGCGGCAAGTCGTATTCAGTGAACCTCAGACAGCTCCAGGATTTGAATGAAACGTTGGACCCAGCCTAACCGGACCAGAAAATAGTCAGCTACTCGTAAATCGAATGGATCAGGAGCTCTCTGTGCCACATCAATTTGAAGTCCATCACACCACCATCTTGGCTCTTGAAATAGAGAATGTTCTTGCCGACACTCAGAAGACCCCATTCACGGGAAAAATCACTTGAAAAGAGTACATCACTCATATAAAATCATGAATCGAACGTTCTCAGGAAATTCGGGCCGCGGCATCAACATCACATGACCGGCGTCGAAACCAAAATTCACACTGTTAGAATTTGTAATGAAGAAAGCAAATATTTTAATGGGGGTCCAATTTTTTTTGCAGAGACAGTGACAAGTAATCAAAGAGATGCAGAAAACGAAATAAGACAATACCAAAAACAAAAATAGAAACAAGAGATTTTTTTTCCAAATTTTCGTATGAGCGTTCCAGAGAAAAAAACGTACGGAAAATTCACCTGGAAGCGATATTACAATGGAAATAAAATAGCAAAGGCAGTAAAACCTATCTAAATTCGCTAGAGTAACCACTTGTGTCGAGAGTCGCAGCTCTTTTAGCAAAAGACGAAAATATAGTCCAAGTTTCTAACTGCAGAGAGTTTTGGTAGCTAAGTTTCTTCTTCTTTCTTCTCGTCCTAGCCTTGTTATATACTCCTCCAAGTTCAGCCATCTTGCCATTTTTATGTAGATCCACATCTTTCATTTTCCTCTATCTTTTCTTATTCGTCAATATTTGAGTTTATCCTTTTCAGAAATCTTCCACTATCCTATCTTCCTCCTTTCTATCCAAGAAAATTAAACCGTCATTGATATTAGGGCACTTTTCACTTTATATTGTAAATAGGTTGTTTTATGCTTTAGGTAATTTCAAATTATTTTACGACTTACACATTTTTAATTTGCTCTTAGTTGCGGTTTTTTTTTTTGCAGTTGGTCTACAAAATGATTTTTATTGTTTCTTTTCCTTAAAAACATATTGTTGTTTAAATTTACCATTTCTGACTCGAAGTCTGGCTACCTTTTACAGAAAACAAAGTATTCATTGTTTTCTTTGCAAAATCTCAATGGTAACCCAATTGTGACGAAAAAAGAACATTTCAGATGAGATTCAAGCAAAAACATGATGGATACATGAATTCACGATCTTGGATCATAAAATCAGTTTCTAAAATGATTGTTCAAAGTTATTTTATATGTCAAGACTACTCATGGTATTTGGGAAAGATTATTGAAGCATTTCAACCGGAATAATGTTTCACGTTTGTATCAAGTTGAACAACAACTCCATGGTCTTCGTCAAGGATCCTGAATGTTAACACATTTTATACAAAACTAGTGACTATCTCAGAAGATATGAAGAGTGCTCAATATTTTCAACTTGTAAGTGTGACACGTGTCTGTGTGATCAAGATACAAAATGAATGGATGTGGGAACCGAAATTCGCATTGTCGATTTCCAAAAGAAAAGAAGGAAAGTCAAGAAACCCAAACTTTCTAAGAGGTCCCAAATTTATGCTAAACCGAATGTCAAGCAATCATACAATAAAAACCGAAGAAGTAAATAATAGAATAAACGAGAGAGCAAAGAAGGTCTTATTCCGAATTCGTGAATGAGCGTTACAACATGTAAAGCCTCGGCCGCAAGAGCTGTTGGCGAGTTCCCTAGTTATAACCACCTAAGACTTTGTTAACCTAGTTGATTTGCAGCTCGAGAATAGATAACGTAAAATTGCCTAAAACACTATAAGTGCTAAGTTTTTTGCTGTGTATTTTGTGTCCCATTGACTCTCTATCTTGGCTTTCCTTATACACTCCTCTTAAGACGGTTACTTCTTTCCTCATCTGTCCCCGAGTCGTGGTTATCGCTTTGTGGAAATATTCCATTTTTCTTTGATCTTCAAGATTATCCCTCGAACCTTGACATTTTTCCTGCAAACAATAGATAAACCGTCATAGTATCCTTGGGCTCAGTCCCATCTAAAACCATAAGTGGGCTCTTAGCCGCGTTTTAGAACTTTTTGCGCTGTTTTTTTACTTAAATGTTTTTATGATCCGTCTGATAGAGAACCTTCGGTATGAAGTCGGTTTTGTAAATAGTTCAAAATTACTCGTATATTAGAGGATACTTTGGTGTTAAGTCAACTTTTGCCGTTTTATACGAACCATTTGAATTCATACGAGAAAACAAGTATTTACAGTTTTTAACGTAAAGTTCCAACGGTAATTCCAATAGAGACGAAATAAGAGACAGTGTGATCAAGGTTCAGAAGAGGTATTGAACGGAACCGAGACGGGTGGTGGTGATCCAACTCGCCTGATGGCGAGCTGGTCGTAGTTGATCCAACTCGCCATCAGGCGAGTTGGATGAGCTGATCTAACTCGCCTGATGGCAAGTTCGATGGAGACAATCAAACTCGCCATCAGGCGAGTTGGTCGAGCTGGTCTAACTCGCCTGATGGTGATTTGGACGGGGACATTCCAAGTCGCCATCAAGCGAATTGGTCGAGCAATCTCAACTCGCCTGATGGCGAGTTGGACGGTGACAGTCCAACTCTCCATCAGGCGAGTTGGTGGACCAGTCCCATCTCGCCTGATGTCGAGTTGGTCGATCAGTCCCAACTCGCCTGATGGAGAGTTGGACGGAGACCCTCCAACTCGCCCAACCTCAGGCGAGTTGGGCTTGGTTCGTTCAACTTGCCGTCGGGCGGGTTGGACATGGTTACTTTGGTCGTTTTGTTGCTCGATTTTCCTTTCCGATAACTTGCCGTCCAATCCTTTTTGAATTTGCACAAGGTTCCAGTTGTGGTTTCCCACGATTTTTGTTTTTCAAATGTTTTATTCTAGAATTTTCAGCCATTGATTTCGTCGTGACCGATTTTGACCCCAACAATGGAGTTGTTTGAACAGAAATTTAAATCAATTTTGTTTGTCTTGAATGATATATGAGACTGTTAGAGAGAGGATCACTATGTTTCCTTTGCCGGATTTGGAGAAAACCTTGATTTTGGTTACCCAACATAAAGATCAGAAGATGTTGAAGGATACACCTCAAGCAAAAGAAGTTGTTTTCAGTATGAGTGATCAGAATGTTCAGAGTAATGGCTGGAAGTTAATAAGCTCAGAATGAAGTAGTTGGAGCAATGTCAGGTGGTTACAAACAAAAGTAACTAACGGTGTGTACTTATTGTGGTCAACAAGGTCACACTGTCAACAATGCTACAAGTTCAATGGGTATCCACTCGGTTACAAGTCTTCAGTATATTTCAACCAACAACAATATGCTCCTAAAAAATAGTTTAGAAATTTCAGGTTCAATCGTCGCAGCAATATCACAACAATGGTATTCCAAGGAACCAGCATCGTAAAGGACGTAAGGAAAACATGGTTGATAATGTGGTTGTATCAAGCTCGCCTGAAATGCAAAAACCATATTCCTCAAATCTCCAATGCATTGGCTCAATTTTCCGAGCAATGAGTTCAACAAGTAGCTCAACAATTGACTGTTAGGATGCCTTCTATTAGTGAGATTCCTGGTTAAACCTATGGCTCCACTTCAGCAGGTAACATTATTTGTACCATAAAGGAATCAAGCCTTAGTTTTGCTGATTGGATCATAGATTCTGGTGCAACAAGAAACGTTCTTGCAAATTAGGACAGTTTGACAATATTAGTAGTATATCATAAACTACTGTAACACTGCCTGACAAAACTCAGATTGTAAATAATCAATCTGGGACAGTCAGCTTATCAGATAAACTTCATCTTCATAATGTCCTTTCCATTCCTTATTTTTATCTAAACATTATTATTGTAAGCTTCGTCTTCAGAATTGTGCTTCCACTAATAATTTTTCCCTTCCTTCAGCACATTTCATGAGTCTACTGAGGGCTTGATGATTGAGAAGGGTAATCTTCGCAACGAACTCTATTGGCTGGACCTCCAATCATCAGTCTTCTTCCCAACTTATCAATAATATTTCTCATTCAAATTCAAGCTCTCTCTGGCATTCCAGACTTGGACATCTTTTCTTCTTGAAGATTCAAGTTCTCTCTGAAGCTCTTTCTGCTCCAAAAGCGCATCTTAAGGGCTGATCGCATTGCAAGACTTGTCATCTTGCAAAACAGAAGCGTTTAGCCTTTAATTCTCACAATAATCTAGCTGATAAACCTTTTCATCTTACACATTTAGATGTATGGGTTCCTTCCTCTATCACTTCTGTTGAGGGTCTCAAATATTTTCTTACCACTGTTGACAATTGTTCTAGAGTCACATGGATCTATTTTTTGAAAAACAAAAGTGATGTTCTACAAGTCTTTTCTGCTTTCCTAAATCTTGTAGAAAGAGATTATTCTAATAAATTCAAGTAAATTTGTTCAGATAATTCCCATGAACTCTCTTTCAAAAATCTTCTTGAATCAAAAGGGATCTTTTATTTTTTTCTCTTGTGTTGATACTCCACAACAAAATTCAATTGTTGAACGTAAGCATCAACACATCTTCAATGTGGCCAGGGCTCTTCTTTTTCAGTCAAATGTTCCATTACAATATTAGACTGTGTTTGTACTTTAGTTTTTCTCATAAACAGAACACTATCTCCTCTACTTCAAAATAAAACTCCTTTTGAGCTTCTAATGAACAAAAACAATCCTATTCTATTCTAAAAACCTTTGGATGTCTTGTTATTCCTCTACATATCCCAAAGATTGACACAAATTCACTCCAATATCAGATGTTTCTGTATCTTTGGGATATCATTCTGGTAAGTATAAAGTTCTTAACGGCGAAGCAAACTCTATTTCTATAACCAGAAATGTTCTGTTTCATGAAGATATCTTTCCTTTTCAATCTTCAGAACAACATGAATATGTTCATGATCTTGTCTCTCCACCGATTTTACCTATCTTTATTCCTGATACATCGCCTTCTGTGCCTTCCACTTCCTCTTCAATTCAATCTCCTACTCTAGTACTTGAGGTCAACATACTACTGATATGAATGCAAAGAGGCCTAAGATGAATCGTTTATACACCTTCTTATCTTGCTGATTATCACTGCAACCTGATACATCACACATCAGAGACCATTGGTAGTACATCACATCCCTTATCATCAGTTCATGATTACTCGAGATTCAGTGATTAGTATGTACAATTCATCTGCAATATTTCTGCTGAAACTGAACCGAGAAATTTTCAAAATGCTATCAGGGATAAGATACGGCATGCACCGATGAATGATGAGTTGCAGAATTGTGTCAAGATAGGTATTTTCTCTGTAGTTTCATTGTCTGAGGGAAAATAACTAATTGGATGTAGATGGGCTTACAAGATTAAGTATAACCCGGATGGAATAGCATGAGGGTTCAGATGAAGACTAGTGGCAAAAGCGTATATACAACATGAGGGAGTAGACTACATAGATAGTTTCTCTCCGGTTGCTAAACTTGTCACAGTTAAGTTGTTTTTGGATTTGGCTGCATAACATGGATGGTCTCTCACACAGATAGATGT
>CAJHQQ010005423.1:0-17178 GCA_905132885.1 Moricandia moricandioides
TTAAAGTTTTATGTCTTTTCACATAAAATTATAAATATAATAGTTTGTGGTCGAGTTAGTTACGTAACTATCATTTTCTTTTAGTGTTTTGTAACATTTCGAGTTTTGTAGATAAACATCGTAATTCATTCGTTATAAACTACAAGATTTGGTGATTGACTATGACATTGAAGATTGAATATTCGATCTCACAATTAAAAAAAAAAACTATTCACGTTGAAATTGAAATATAAACACTTGGGGCCGTCCGTTTATACATATTTATCTTCTTCTTTTTTTGGAATACTCATATTTATCTATTTTAGATAGTGAAAATTTAGTTACCCAATTACTATTGGAGAAAAGAGAGAGTAGGTGGGGCCCACTTGTGAAAACTAGAACGAAACATTTGCGTGACGTGGCTAACTAATCTACTTGGCGGAATGGAAGACAAAATATCCGAATGGACAAATAAATAATGCGGCTCGAATCAGAGAAAGTCTTCAAAGTTTAAAGTTAGGTTTGGTTTTTGTCTGAATCGTAACTGTAATTATGTAGGACCCATCTTTAATCTGATGTGAAATTACCGCCGGATTAATACTGTATTCGTGGAATACTTTTGTGAATATACCGACAGGAACCGGTCCTAAAATTTTGGAGACGGTAAACTATTTAGTAAAAATTTTACTAAAAAAATTATTTACAAATTTAGAGACTTATGTTAATGTATTTTTTAAGCCAAATTTAGGAATCAAAATTAAATGTTTTATTTGGTTTTGTCCAAGACCTATCTTGTATACCAGTAACGAGATTCGAGACATCTCAATTATCATAAAATTACAAAGGAGTCAACCGATTCTTATTATTTCTTAATTTCATTTTAGCTTATCTGCATGGAAAATCTGTGATATATGACTTACATTATTAGTCTTACTTTAATTGAAAAGCAGGATATATATATATAACTTAGTTTCAAGCTACCACTTTTTGTTAACAACCACGTATTTTTTTAATTGTCATTATTTCGAGTAACTCCAAATTTTGTTTTACGACACTGAAAATATTAAAAGACTGGTTTAAAATTAGAAAATGGCAAACAAGAGGAACGGGAAAAATGTCATTTTCGACCCCAACAATTCATGTCGTGCCTTTTTATACTCAAACAAATTATAAGTGCAAAATTATACCTGAACTTAGTATTTATTTAAATTTTCGACTCAAACTTCAATCCGTATCATTAAAAACTACCTTGACTAACATCACGTTAGTCAACCATTATTTTATATAAAACGACGTCGTTTTGTATTGGAATTTTTAAAAAAAATTGCATTTGCTGGGACTTGAACCGTGGTCCCGTGAACATAACCAAGCTCACTTACCACTCTGATACGACATTTCTATTTTATACTTATTAGATTGAAAACATGTATCTTTTGATTTGTATATTCTAAGAAAAAATATTTTTTTCTTAAAAATCAAAACTTAAATTTTAAATAAACAATGTACTAAATCAAAACTTAAGTTTTAAAATAAAAAATGTACTAAATAAAAACTTAAGTTTTGATTTTTAAGCAAAATATAATCACTATTATATGTAGATTTAAAAAATGGAATTTTTTTTCAAATAAACAATTTAAAGTTTTCGTCAAAAAATAGATCTCAAAGAAAAAAATGACCAAAATAAACTTTTTTATTTAAAATTATTTATTTATTTTTTAATTTTAAACCTCATCTCCAAAAGATTAGAGTTATGGGTGAAGTTTTGGAGGTGAGGTTTAAAATTAAAAAATAATTAAAAAATTTAAATAAAAAAAATTATTTTGGTCATTTTTTTCTTTGAGATCTATTTTTTGACGAAAACTTTAAAATGTGTATTTGAAAAAAATCCCAGTTTTTAAATCTACATATAATAGTGATTATATTTTGCTTAAAAATCAAAACTTAAGTTTTTATATAGTACAATTTTTATTTTAAAACTTAAGTTTTGATTTAGTACATTGTTTATTTAAAATTTAAGTTTTGATTTTAAGAAAAAAAAGGTTTTTTCTTAAAATATACAAATCAAAAGATACATGTTTTCAATCTAATAAATATACAATAGAAATGTCGTAGCACAGTGGTAAGTGAGCTTGGTTATGTTCACAGGACCACGGTTTGAGTCCCAACAAATGCAAATTTTTTAAAAAAATTCCAATACAAAACGACGTCGTTTTATATAACATAACGGTTGACTAACGTGATGTTAGTCAAGGTAGTTTTTAATGCTACGGATTGAAGTTTGGGTCGAAAATTTAAATAAATACTAAGTTCAGATATAATTTTGCACTTATAATTTGTTTGGGTATAAAAAGGCACGATACGAATTGTTGGGGTCGAAAATGACACTTTTCCCCAAGAGGAACTGCTGTAAATTTTGTTGTATTCGGAAAATAATTTTTTTAGTGTATGAATTTGAAGTATAACTTCTGCAGTAGCATTTTGTGTTATTTTCTGCCTTTCATCTCATTCCAGTAGTGTCTCACCTACCCATGTTTGTTTGTCCAATATCTATAAAACCAAATATTTTTTTTTTGGTTAAAGTGATCAATGTCCATGAAAGAAAAACAAAACAAAAGAGAGAACATAACATTAACTTAACGAATCTTGATTTTATCTAATGAGAACTTTAAAAGAGATAGTCTTGCAGATACAGTATATTGTTATTAACGAGATATAGTAATTACAGCCTATTTATATGTAAAAAGAAAACTTATTTATATGTATGAATCAAAATGAAATTGACATATATAGGTTTTATTATAATATATATATATATATATATATATATATATATATATATATATATATATATATATATATATATATATATATATATATATATATATATTATCAGTTCAAAGCCGACGCAGTACATTTTAATGGATCTGAGGTAGACGTACGGTTAGGTTAATATATAAGAGCAACGCATGGTATAAATTATCCATTCCTTCCTAACATAGATTAAACCTATTATGCAATGAAACTAACTCCTTGGTACTAATCAATAGTCCAATATACCTTTATTAGAATGATTTTGGGTGTCAATAGTATATACATTTGGAATTCAAATGGTGACATAGTAATATAGTTAATATAAATGCTGAATCGGCAAAATAAACATATCAGTGAAAAATATTCACCAAGTAATTATGTATTAAAGTAATTCTATGTGAAATTGGACCACTTTTTTCTTTTCACACGTGTTAGATGACATTAAACAAGATATATATAGTTGTCTAATTATACTATACTATATTTTATAAATAAATAATATATAACCGTTGATTCATTATACCAATATAACGATAAATATAATACATGCGATGTTACATTTCCATTCTATACATTAATAATAGAACAGAAAATAGAAACAATAATTGTTTTCTTCTTCAATTATTTTTACTCATTAACTGTGATAAAAGAGAAAAATTTGTGATGTCAGGAAAAGAAAGATCGTGTTTTTGGTACTACAAATCAAGCACCAGTTTCACTTTGTTAGAGAGAAGGGTATTTTTGTCAGAATTTCACCTGATATGTATTATATTCTAACACCTATTTTCATGCATTATATTTTTTTTTGGTCATACAATCTAATTTCCCTAATATAAATCATCAAATTATTTGTTCAATTAATATAGTAAGACTACTTTATCGAGTTTAGTACTAATATTCTTTGCACAAGCTTTATATCATATTTCTTATGTTTTAGATTATAAATATTTTTGTAAAACTTTTAAAAACTACGTCTTATTAAAATTTTTGATATAATTTTTTTTCTTAAAAGTCAGTTTTTAATCCTGCCATATATTGATAATGTTAAGAAAAAATTACAAATAGATTACGGGATAATGGAAAATTTTAGTTTTTTCTTTTGATGTGTATGAAAAATCTTCAAACCATGTCTAAATATAATAAAAGAATATTACAGAAAAAATAATGTATCATCTTTTTTGCTTGTATTAAATTTAAAAAATAAGAATCTAATATGAACAAAAAGCATAATATTAAATAAATCTCATTTATTTTTACAGAATTATTACCCTTGATTTTTTATTTTTAAAATTCAAATTTGCAAGCCATAAAAAAATAATATTTAAGCATATTATATCTATAATATTAAAATAGAAGACATTTTTTTGATATCTTCTTAGGTTTTTAAGTATTTTATTTTTGTGCCATTGTATTTTGTACATTTCTTAAACATTTATTAAATATTTTTTTAAAATACAAAATTTAAATATTTTTTTTGAAATCGTGAAATCTTGGTCACCTTAATAATATTTTTAAGTCCAAAACTCTTGGTCGAATTAAATTTTTGATTAATATTAGATTAAAGCAATCGTTAATCACTTAAAACAACACATATATCAACTTTTCAGATTGAAGACATGTAGTTATATTTTTAAATAATACTACATACGTTTTATTCGTCATAAAGTAATTAATCAACTTTTAAATATATAATTAAAACTCCATCTACTTTTTTAAACGTACACATCAAAAGATAATATGTTACACTTGCAATATGTTTTAATAATTTGTGAATAGATCATAAATTATTTTTTTAATAAAAAACACTACATAAATTAATATTTTAATCTATCATATAATCACAAACCACATGTAGTTTCTTAATTTGCAATATTATATTATCTATACTAATAACATAAAATTTACAAATGATATGATAATTTATGTGATCTATTCATAAAATTTACAAATGATATGATAATTTATGTGATCTATTTATAAAATTTTATTGTTAAAACTAATATGAATAGTGGTTAAAATTATAGTCATGTATTATTGTTCTTTTTGCTTAAAATTTTAGACAAAAAATATGAAACAAAAAAAAATGATTGCAATATATATCTTCAAAATTTAATTGTACCCAAATCTTACAAGTTAAGAAACAAATCACCCTAATTTAGATACAATAAAAAACATAATATATTCATATACAAATAGTTTTCAAATATTTTATAAATGATTACTTTACCTAATACACTAGCCTAAATACATAAAAAAACAGGTTGTTTTATCCCATCTAGGATTGTACTCTACATCACATCTTGCAAGTTATAAAATAAATAGCTATTAATTTTCAAAAACAAATTATATTATATAAATAAAATATTTTCAAATAAATGACACTAAATTTGGTTACTAATCATAATATAAAATACATCCATTCATGATGTAGTAATCTATATACAATTATCAGAATAGGTTTGAGCTTATACTAATTGAAAACATTTTTAAATAATATACTAACTAAATTTATTTTCAAACAATTTAGAAATTTTGAGTGCAACATTAAATAAAATAAATTAAATTAAAGGGTTATGCTTTTTTAATATGAAATTTAATTCTTTAAAAATAAATTTTATGAAAATTTTAAAATATATGATCATGTTATGATCATATTATAAAAAATATTAGAAAATATATAGAAATGTCATTATCTACACTAAAAGGATAAATATACATTTTGACTTTTACAAATATATTTTCATACAGCAAAACCATAAAATACAAAATATAAAAATATAAATTTAAAATATAGTATACATTTATAAGGGTAAAACTTATAATTTTATTACAAATAACTTTGCCCTTTCAAAGAGCGGATCAAAATGTAGTTTTCATGTAATTCCTTTCACAAATATTTAATACTCCTCCATAAAAACACTTATTTTTTTTTTGAAATTACTGTTTTTAAAGAAACAAATATTACAAATATCAATCCCCTCATATTGTGGGTGACCTACCTAGTCAATAACAAGAAGAAGAAAAAGAGAGGGAAAATCCAAAATTACTCAAACTAAATAAGTAGGTTGTGACGTTTCAAAGTTACCCGCACAGAGCAGAAAAGATTAGATAGACTCAAGATACATTTCTATCTTTAATCTCTTCCAAGAATAAAGAATAGATATGCTCTACTTAAAATCTATACATACATCATCTTATCTGTATCACCATCTCTCTCCCCCACCTTATATATTACTCCAAAACAATCACTAATCCAAACCCAAAAGTCCCATTCAAACAGAATTTTCTTTCAGTACGAATCTTTATTCGTCTGGAAAATCAAAAGAAATGGGATTGAATGTTAGTGATAAAGCCTCTATTTTCTTGGCTATTCTTTGTTATTCATCATTGATCTGTTCAGTAAAAGCAACAGTCTCTTATGATCGTAAAGCTGTGATCATCAATGGACAAAGAAGAATTCTTCTCTCTGGTTCCATTCACTATCCACGAAGCACCCCTGAGGTTATAATCTTTTTGTTTCTTTTGCAGAACCTAAATGTAATTTTGATAACTTCTGATTAAAGTTTTCTTATTTTCCTCTGTTTTCTTGAATTTTATTGGCTTAATTTTATTTTGTGCCAAGGTTTAATTTAATTTGAAGTTATAGATTAATAACTTTTTGTTTCTTTCCAAGGTTTCTACTTCACATGGGGTTTTGCTTATAGTCTACATAATGTGTTAGATTTTTTTTTTCTTATTCTAAACAATAAATGCATGATTAATTGAATGCTCTGTTTTGTGTAGATGTGGCCTGGTCTTATACAGAAAGCCAAAGAAGGAGGCTTGGATGTTATAGAGACTTATGTTTTTTGGAATGGCCACGAACCTTCTCCTGGAAAGGTAATTACAAAAGAGAAAAAAATATTAAACCGTTTATTTAATTACTTTTCTTCTCTCACAAGTTACTCATCTAATTCTATCTGTATTATTGGTTATCCAGTATTATTTTGGAGACAGGTATGATTTGGTTAAGTTTATCAAGTTGGTGCACAAAGCTGGTCTCTATGTTAATCTCAGGATTGGCCCTTTTGTCTGTGCAGAATGGAATTTCGGGTAATATAAAATTACTAATTTGTCTAAGAAGAAATCATTGGTTATCAACAATTTAATTATTTTTTATGGTTTTCTAGGGGGTTTCCGGTTTGGCTCAAATTTGTTCGTGGTATATCTTTTAGGACGGATAACGAGCCCTTCAAGGTTTATACTCTAAACATACCCAACTTTCCCTCATCATATATTAACATTTTTGTCTCTTTATTTGATGGTTAATGTTAATTCTAAATGATATTGTAAAAGGCTGCAATGAAGAAATTCACTGAAAAGATTGTATGGATGATGAAAGCAGAAAAGTTGTTTCAAACCCAAGGAGGACCCATCATTCTTGCACAGGTTTGTGTTCATATATTGTTGTTGTTTGTTTCATTAATTATCATCATTAACCAATGATTAGACATGGGTGGCTCAAATTGATAGTTTTTAAAATATGTAAAATGAAAAAAAAAAAATTGGACAGATTGAGAATGAATATGGACCTGTGGAATGGCAAATTGGTGCACCAGGAACGGCCTACACAAAATGGGCAGCTCAATTGGCATTAGGACTCAAAACAGGTGTTCCATGGATCATGTGCAAGCAAGAGGATGCTCCTTCTCCTATTGTATGTTATTTTCTTTTCCTTCTTTCTAATTATAATCTTGGCAAAGAAAGTATTTGATTTTTACTATAGAAAATTCTGATAAAATTCACTCCATCTTTTTAGAGTTAAAATTACAAAATGATTTGGGTTTTTGATCTAGAAGATTATTATCCAAGCTTCTGTGAATTCAGTATATATGGCTATGTTTCACTGACATTTTCTTTTCATTTTCGAGTTTTCGGTATAAAATTAAAATAATACAAACCAAATTTGGATCACATTACATTTTATTTGTGAATTTGAATTCTCTCAAATTTTCCTCTCTTTTATGATGATTTTTTTTTGTTAATGCAAAATATAGATCGACACATGCAATGGTTATTACTGTGAGAATTTCAAACCAAACTCAAACAACAAGCCCAAGATGTGGACAGAGAATTGGACTGGTTGGTAAGTCACAACATCAATATGTAAATTATCTTTATTCATTTGAATATAAATTATAGATTGTAAGAGGATATTTTTCTCAACTTATAAATAAAAATAAAACAATTCGTAAATTAAATCTCAGGTTTACAGAGTTTGGAGGTGCTGTACCATATAGACCAGTGGAAGATATTGCATACTCCGTTGCAAGATTCATACAAAACGGAGGTTCCTTCGTCAATTACTATATGGTAAGTAACATTAAACAGAGTTACACATGAATGCACATCGGCTCTCGGCTCAGTTTGTGATGTATGTTCTTATGTAGTATCATGGAGGGACGAACTTCGACAGAACAGCTGGTGAGTTCATGGCTTCAAGCTATGACTACGACGCTCCACTCGATGAATACGGTACTAACCAAAACTAAGAACACACATTAAAGTTCTGTCATAGTGATTACCTAATCTGATTCTGTTTACTTCGGAAAGGCTTAACAAGAGAACCAAAGTACAGTCACTTGAAAGCATTGCATAAAGTCATCAAACTCAGCGAGCGAGCTTTGGTTTCTGCTGATGCAACCGTCACATCGCTTGGAGCTAAACAAGAGGTAAAGGATCAAACCCTTTTTTTAACTTGTAGTACACGTTATAGAAAGAAAGCTAATGACCATTTGAATGTTGCTTTCAGGCTCATGTGTTCTGGTCTAAGTCATCATGTGCTGCGTTTCTATCGAACAATGATGTGAGGTATGCAGCGAGAGTTATGTTCCGTGGATTCCCATATGATTTGCCTCCTTGGTCCGTTAGTATTTTACCTGACTGCAAAACAGAATATTACAACACTGCAAAGGTAAGTCAGGAAAGAAAACTTGTTAGTCAAGCAACATTTGGTTATCTTATTGATCTTTAAATTAAACAGGTGAATGCACCAAGAGTACACAGGAATATGGTGTCAACTGGAACAAGATTCTCTTGGGAATCATTCAAAGAAGTGGTTCCTTTTGCGAATGAAGCTGGTACGTTTGCAAGAAACGGGCTTGTAGAACATTTAAGCATGACTTGGGACAAGTCTGACTATCTCTGGTATCTAACAGAGTAAGTACTCTCTTGACTTGTGTCAGTCTCTAAAAGCCACATGGAAAAAAAAAAACTCACTGTTTGTTTGCATGTGGGTAATTTTAACTCAGCATTACAATTGGTGCTGGTGAGAGGTTTTTGAAGACTGGTAATTATCCTCTTCTTACAGCTTTGTCAGCTGGGCATGCTCTTCATGTGTTTGTCAATGGCAAGCTTGCTGGTAATACTACTAAGACAAACAACCAAAGCTTGGCTTGTCTCATCTTGTCTAGTTTTTGTAATTTAATAACATTGTTTGGTGTATTCTCTGTTACAGGAAGGGCTTATGGATCACTTGAACACACTACACTAGCATTTAGCCAGAAGATCAAACTACATGCAGGTGTCAACAAGCTTGCTCTGTTGAGTGTTGTTGTTGGACTACCGGTTAGTTCCTGATGGGTTTAACTAGCACTTTTAAAAGCAGTTTTTTTTTTTTGGTTAATTAGATCTCTAAGCTTTGTGGTTCATGGTTTGCTTGCAGAATGTTGGTAAACACTTTGAGACATGGAATAAAGGGGTTCTTGGACCGGTCACACTGAAGGGAGTTAACTCTGGAACATGGGACATGTCAAAATGGAAATGGTCCAATAAGGTCCTCTCTTTGAAGTTCAAAGCCAATAAGTTTTGAGTTTCCTAATAATAACAAGAAACTAATCATAACAAATGGTTTAAAATGTGATCTGAACAGATTGGTGTGAAAGGTGAAGCTTTGAGTCTTCAAACTCATACAAACTCTGTGAGGTGGAATCACGGATCATTTGTGGTCAAGAACCAACCATTGACCTGGTACAAGGTAACAGATACTTGTGGTACCAGCAGGATACAATATAATGTCCATAAAAATAGATTGTATACAAATGAAATAACTTGTCTATTTGAATTGTTGCAGTCTGTTTTTGCGGCACCAGCGGGAAATGAACCACTGGCTGTGGACATGAACACAATGGGGAAAGGTCAAGTTTGGATAAACGGTAGAAACATTGGACGTCACTGGCCTGCTTATAAAGCTAAAGGAAACTGTGGAAGTTGCAACTACGCTGGAACATTCAACGCCAAGAAATGTCTGAGTAACTGTGGTGAAGCTTCTCAAAGATGGTGAGAACAAAACTGGCTTTGTCTTTTTGTTTATTGTATCTATAATACAAATCTTGTTTCATAGAGTTGTTGTCTCGTTTTTGCAGGTATCATGTACCTCGTTCATGGCTCAAGCGACATAACGTTATAGTTGTATTTGAAGAGTGGGGTGGTGATCCTAGAGGAATCTCACTGGTGAAACGAAAATGAGAGCTTCTTCAGATTATCTGAGGACAGAAGAAAGCTTGTTTCATTGTTTTGTCTCTCTGGCTTTGCTTTTGAAGATAGGAGACAGAGCTGGACAATGACAACCTTTGAGTAGTTATTACAAGAATTATTATTACATGTGTCTATTAGTGATCCATCATCAATAGCCAAATAAATTTTATAAAATAAGACACCAGTATGAGATTTCGATTTCATTACCCATTGGCTATTTGGCTACGAACTAGTTCTAGGTCCAGTTACATCTTTACTTGATTGTCAAAATCAAATATAATTATAGACACCAACAAAGAATTGGTCTAATGGTTAAATGCTTGAATCACTTACTAAAAATTTAAGAGGTAACATGTTCAATTTTCTGTTGGAATGACCTTTTGACTTAAACGTGATATGTACATTCAAATCATTATCATACATAACCAATCTCTTGTTCTTTCTAAGATACAAATATATTTCCAACCGGGAATGATCGATCTCTTTCGTTTTTAGCTTAACCGGTTTCCATAAGGTCAAGAAGAGTTGCTTGTAGCACAAGACACCTTTCTTAACTTAGGGCAATCAAAAACTCTAATGTTCTGCAACCGGCAAAATGATCCTTCAACGCGAACCAGATCGTACCATGAGTGATGATGACCCGTGCTCACTCAAACTCCCCGTGGACAATCTCCTCATCTTTTGCCAGAACCTCTTGCCTCCACCCGAGGCCAATGGACCAGAGTTAGACTGTCTCTCTAACCTCCCCGAACCAGTGAACACTTCCGACACTGAAACTCCTCTCTCCGTGTCAGGCTCAGAGTCATAACTCGGTAGCAACGGATACCTAGCCGTCCTCCCTGAGTCCTCTCCACCACTCTCAGCTCGAGTGTCATCTCTCAGATCATCTTGAGTAAGTGAAGTTACAGAGCTAAGTTCCTTAGCTTCATCACATTCATTACACACAAGTTTCAAAGCTTGCACTACTTCTCCCATGAAAGGACGGTGTGATACTTCTGGTTGAACGCACATGGAAGCTATAGCTGCGACTTTAGCTATGCTATCAAATGGGACCTCGGGTTGTCCTAAAGACTGGTCTATAATAGCTTCAAGCCCTTCTCCGGTAGTGAGAAGAAACCTAGTCCATGAAACTAAGTTCTCTTGACCTGGTGGTTGAGACATATCCACTGGTTTACGCCCCGTGAGTAGCTCGAGAAGCACAACTCCATAGCTATACACATCGCTCTTCACTAAAAGATGCCCTGTCATTGCGTATTCTGGCGCCACATACCTATCAAAGAGCAGCGAACTTACAAGTCAAACGAACTGAAAACCAAACGCCAAGGCCTAGTTCTGGTTTGTATTATCTTACCCGAAAGTTCCCATTACGCGTGTGAATATATGTCTATTATCTTCATCATCAAGGGCATTTCGAGCCAGTCCAAAGTCAGAGACTTTAGGAGTGAAGTCGTGTTCAAGCAAGATGTTACTGGACTTGAAGTCTCTATGTATCACCCGAGGGCTCGAGTCTTCGTGGAGATACGCTAATCCACGAGCTGCACCAAGAGCTATCTTCAACCGAGCATCCCAATCTAAAGGCGAAGACTCTTTATCAACCCCTACAGAAGAAACAAAAAGAGAACAAGGCTTTAGTTTCACACTGAACCGTGGAGGCACTTAAGGTCCTAAAACATACCGTGGAGGTGAGATTCAACGCTGCCATTAGGTATAAGTTCATAAACTAAAGAACGGTTACGATCTTCAATACAAATACCAATCAGATTCACCAAGTTTCTGTGATGAAGACGGCTAAGCATTTCAACTTCAGACAAGAACTCTCTGCCACCTTGCTGGTCATCTCTCTTGAGTACTTTAACTGCTACTTTAGTTCCATCATCGAAAACACCTTCATAGACCCGTCCAAACCCGCCTTCACCAAGAACACTAGACTCCGCAAAGTTATTAGTAGCTTTCGCTATCTCGCTTGCGGTGAACGTCTTGGCGGAGAGAGTAAACGGAGCAATGCTTGACGCAAAAGAGAGTGAAGTTGAGCTAAACCGGCTTCCGGTTAAAGATCTCACAGAACCTAAACGTTTCAACTAAGTTAAGTTATATCTCATGCTTCTTACAACATCAGCAACAGAACTGATCTTTCTTTTTTACCTGGTGGTTTGGAGAGAGAAGGCTGAGCAAGTGTGGATCTTTTAGGAAGTCTCTGATCTCTTCGTCGCCGGAAAACAAAGAACCAAACAATGACAAAACATAAACCAATAAAAGCAGCAGCTGACAAAACAATCACAACAATACTTCCAGCATTGATCTCTTTCTTGTGCAGCTTCTTTGGAACATCAACTCCAAGCGGTTTTTTCACCCTCCCGTTGTTATTACCGGAGAACGGTCCTTGATCTATAACAGTCATGCCTGAAGGCGGAGAAGCTGGTAAACCAGGATAACGCACGTATATCACGTCGTATTCGCCAAAGGTTGGTACATCTATATATACTTTCTTTCTATAGAATCTCTGGTAAGTAAGCATGGCTGTCATGTTATCGAATTTATCTCCAAGTGGGACTAAATCAATGAGAACAATAGAGTTTTCAGGCTGTTCACTAGCAGCGTTAGCTCCCACTATACGGACTTGGCTCTGTTTCATGAAAACTCCAGCACTTATCTCCCTAGCGAACTCTGAAACCATAGGGAAGAAGTCGTAGAGGGCCATGCTGAGACGAAGCTCAACCTGAATAGGCCAGACACAGCCACATGGAGATCCTGGTGGTGTGTTTGTGTAGGGTTCCAAGCAAACGGTTGATGAACAATCTGAAGAAAACAGCGACATAAGGTGGTTTCAGACCAGAGCAAAGATCCGTATAAGTGTCTGAAACAAATCGAAGAGAACCTGAGTTCGGGGGAGGAGGTGGAAATGCGTGAAGAGGTGGACCAAGCGGGAGTTTCCGAGTTTTTGAAGGTCTTGAAGAGGACCTGAGAGGAAAAACTTTAGGAGAAATAAACAGAATTTAGCAATGAGGTAAAAAAAAGAAGAGATTTTGCATATTTGTTGTTGAAAAGATTATGAGTGGAGGAATCAAACCTTGGGTGGGAGAAGGTGATGGAGCTATGGAGATGCGGTGCATTGAGGAAGAGATTGGACCGCGAGCAGGAATAGGAAGAGAAGGAGCATGGTGTGATGATGGAGGAGGAATCATTGAACCTATAAGAATGAAACATACGAAAATGAGAGAATCAAGACCACTGAGATATGTGATGTCTAGCTAATCTAAGTATCTCAGACGCTATGGTAAAGTGGAAACCTTTACGGTTTGTATTCTTTGGTGGTGGTGGTGGTGAAGGAGCTGGACTATCTGTGATCTTCTTTCGCTCATGATGATGTCGATGGTACGAAGGAGATGATGAAGAAGAATGATGGTGTACATTACTCGGAGTAGATTCTGGCGGTGGACTAGTTGGTGGAGATGTATGATGAGAGTGTCCACTGAATTTTGGGGCTGAAGGGGCACTTGAAGGAGGAGAAGCTGCAATGTAATAACAACATTAGTTTAGTTTTCTTGACACCAGAAACAAGAGTAACTCTTGTATGATAATGCCTCTAAAAATCAAACCTCCATGTGGTAAGACAGGTAAGGGCTTAGCAGTTTCATTTGATGGGCTTTTGTTATCACTGGGAGGTGGATCTACAAGAGAAGAGGGAATGTTGATTTTTTTGGATATGCTTAATCACATTTGAAAGCAGAGCAAACCTGGTGAAACGCCAGGAGATTCAACGGGGAAAGCCGGGAGTGTAGTTGGTGAGTTTCTTCTTGGAGATCCCTTGGTTGGACTAGAAATGGGTGCTGCAGAGTTCCAGAGCAGAGGATAAACAGAGACATTTTCGTAACAATGTGAGGAAAATAAATAGAGATTTAAGTAGTTATGCAACGACATACCAGGTGAGCTAGAGTGTGGTAACTTTGGTATGACTGGTGGTGAAATGTCAATGGATATGGTTGGCGGAGAAGCAACTGATTCAGAGACCACAAAATGAGTTTAATGGCATAAAAATCGAAACAGAGTAAGGGGCAGGCACAAAACATGGTACTATACCAGGAGGTACAATGCTTGGAATAGGCGGGAGCAGAGCCACCGATGGTAATGAAGGTATAACCGAAACAGGGGATGAAACAGGGCCTGCAGAAAACAGAGCATTACAAGTTCAAGATCCAAAATTTATGCAAATTACAAAACATTGCAAGTTCAAGATCCAAGACTGATGCAAACAAAGTACATTGCAAAGAATAAAGAACATTGCAAAGCTAAAGATTCACGAGTTATGCAAATTATTACAAGTGAAAGATTCAAGATTGATGCAAATAATGAACATTGCAACCTAAAGATTCAAGATTTACGCAAATCGTGGACACACCTGGAGGCTCTTTTGGTGCATCTCTTGGAATAAATTGAGGCGGTGAAGCAACCGGTTGAACCGGAGGCGATTTTCCGGGCAAATCCTTCACGGGTATTGTAGCTGAAGCTGAAGAAGAATCCACAAAAATTGATTTTTTTTTAATTTCACAGTACTAGCTCTCAAGAGTGCCTTCCAAGTGTTCGACGTATTGTCTGTGAGAGAATCAAACATTTTCAATATACCTGGAGCAGTAGGGACTGAGACAGTAGGTTCACCGGCCGGTGATTTACCTCCGGAGGAATCTAACGTAGGAGGAGCTGCCACGTCAGCTAAAGGAGGAAGAGACTGTTGAGAGGCTCTAGGCGGTGGCGCATTGCCGTATTTGTGAGGTTCAGGTGACGGAGACGGTGGTGGAGACAACAAGTCCAATCCTGAAAATACAAGCTCATTTGTTAAATGATAAAACCCAGAATTATAATACGTTGGTTTAATATATAATTAAAAAAAAAAACAGAAAAAGACAAGAAATTTAGCAAGTTGATCCATCTGGGTCTTGTCGGAACGTAATCAAACAATGTAAAAATGATTGAATCAAGCTCACCTGAGGAAGAAGCAGCAACTAAAACAGACGAAACTAGGCATATTATTAGGAGGAACATCAGAATCTCCATTCCATAAAAGAGATCAGCTTCCTCGATGATCACGAGGAAGATGAATTTTGTAGGTAATCTTAAGCTCCAGGTTCAGAGCTGACTGAAAAAAAATTCGAAATGGCAGAAGTAGAGAGATGACTTTACACGCAAGAAGAAGAAGAAAGTAACAGTGAGAAAGAAGCAAAGGGAATGATATTTTTGTTGTTCTACTTTATTTATGAGAGTTTTAATGCTCACAAAGGAGAGGGAATTAATAACAGAAACGAGTTTGGTGTTAAGAAGAACTGTAGAAATCAAAAGGGATGCCATTAATCTTCAGTCTCCATGTTTGAACAAAAACGTTTCTTTCTTTTTTCTGTTTGTTTGGTTTCTGCTCCCAATTGATCACAAGAGATGAAGAAAGAGAAAGATTTGTTATTAACAGAAAAAGGTGGGATGATTTTGAAGCTAGTGGGATAATAGTGTCAATGGAGGAAACTAGTGTGTATGTCTGAGAGAGCCTAGTGGGTTTTGAACTATTTGTTTATTTTTCTATGTTTAGAGCATCTTTATCCGGTTTCTGGGGTTCTTGCACTGTTCGTGGACCCCACTGACGCATGGGGTCCGTGAACAGTGCAAGAACCATCTCCTAAAATCTCTAATTAAGAACCTATTTTTGAGGGTTTTTTACACTGTTTACGGGTCCCACTGATACGTGGTAGCACGCGATTGGTTCGTTTTAAATTTATTTTTTCTTTTTTTTTAATCAGGAAAACAAAAAATTAAGAACCCCAAATGGGGTTCTTGGATTAAAGATGTCCTTAGGTTGAAGAAGTAATTTTTAATATTAATTTATGTAGAGATTCAACACTCAATAGATTCCCTACACACATCTTCTTTTGTATTGGTAAATAAATAAATTGGTTTTAGAATGTGTAGAAGCTTGAGAAATAAATGAGTTATTAGTATTGATAATATATATCTCTCAAACACAAAATATTAGTATTTAATATCTAGAAGTACTATTACTATTGATAGTTTTTGAATTGAATTCATCAATAAAATTATATCACTATTATTTTCATATAACATATGATAATATTTCATTAGTAGAATTTTAAAAATCTACAGTAAATAATTTCTCAAGATTTTTAAAATATAAATTAAGAAAATATTAATATAATTTATGTTTACATAACTACTGTGAAACAAAAAAAAAAATAAAGCAATAGTAGAAGGAATTAAAAAAATATTCCTTTCACGCATTTAATTTCTAGATTGCTTAACCAACCACCATTTTGTTTTGGGATTTTATTCATAAAAAAATGGGTATCATGTCAATTAGAATTATACAGCTAAACCCACCTGCTTCTAGGATATTTATCACTGTTGGGACACATTAACAACGTCCAGTAAATGACATGATTCCCATTGTGTGGTTTTGTCAAGTTGACGGATCCTGGTCTACAAAAGCTTGATTTATCTTATATCCCTAGATCTCTAAACATCTCTGCGTACTCCTTAGCTAAAGGAGTACGCTCATGTGCCTTGTGCTTTTCGAATGTAAACGTTACGGTTCAACAAGGGCCTGCTCAAGCAGCTAGCCTAAACAAACCAGAATGAATTTATAAAATTTCAGTTTGACGCAAAAAAAAGAAGACATTATTCGTATAATTATTGTTTTCTATCATGTGAATCATGTTTGTTTTATATGCACTACAGAGAACTCCAAACAGTAGGCGTTGTCTCAGATCAAAATTATTACCAAACATTTGGAAGCATTGCCCATCTGGGACAGGATTGTAAGTCCCATTTAGTAACAGACAAAAAGATGAGACATTACAAGAAAATAATTACTTAGCG
>CAJHQQ010005424.1:0-17178 GCA_905132885.1 Moricandia moricandioides
CTTTCACCCTTGTGATTGCTAAGTCAGCCTTTCGGACAAACCCGACGATCAGTACTCTAGAGAGAGAGCTTGCGGACGTATCTCTTAGAGAGAAAGCAAGAGCTTTTGGAAGTGTTTTTCTTATTGAGTTTTCTGAGATGGATTTTATACAATGAGGCCTTACCCCCTCTATACACACCACCTCACTTAACGGATGGCTCGAGATCAACCGATCTATACGGATGAGATCGATTACGCTTCCTATGAAGTAACTTCACCTCTTGAAGTATCTTCCCCTTAAGTTTCTTACCCCTTAAGATAGGCCCACATATATTTCTTACATTATCCTACTTGATATCTACAGAGTTACACTTACAAGTAACCAATACTAAGTTTCCCAGGATCTTCTCGGTTCGTCCCGTTTCCGTTCCAATCCGGAGCGTGACATCCTCCCCAGCCTAAGGTGGTGACGCCCTCGTCGCCGTGTATGCCTTTAATGCCTCCCGGAACTGCCATAGAATTCGTCTTTTCCGGTTCCACGTCGCTTCAGCTCTGGGGTAGTCCTTCCACTTGATCTAGAAAATGGGTTGCCTCGGCGACTCTTTCTTCCCTACCTCTTGGACGCCAGCACTTCTCAATGTCCTTGTCATAGGACTTTGCCATGACTTCGGTGGCTGCCTTTTTGAGACGACCCTCTATCTTGAGTCGTTCTCATCAGCATGTAAGGACTTCAGCATGACTCACATGACAAGACCGGGTGGATCTCAATGTCTCCGGCAGGTCTTTCAGTGTCGTAAGGTATAACCTTCCGCCCACTCCAACTACCTCCACACGGCTCCTATCGTCCTCTGGATCAGCCTTTGTGTATGACTCCGGAATGCCTGAACTGTTTGTGGTAAGTACTAATCAGGACAAGGTCGCCACTATAATAAAGAAGATTAACATGATGTAGACAGACTTAGACGACAGTGACATCGCAGATTACTTATGATACCTACGATACAGCACATATTTAAAAGATATAAGAATACTTGCGTAAGTTTTCCAGTCGTAAGGTGATGATTTCTTGATTAATAATCGTAGTTTTTTCATGGGCGTGGTGGTGGTTTGGTTGTTGGAGTTTGCCAGTGAATGACATGAATCGGTTGGGGACCAAGCCGGCAAAATTTGGGCGTGGGATGCAGAACAGGACGTGAAGGTTTGAGCAGCAGATCGAGGTGGCGGGGCTGTTAATGCTTAAAACCAGGATGGGGGAAAACCCATTGCTTGATTCTTGCGAGCCATGTTTGGAAAGTTCCCGAAATAAGGTACGCTGGATGAAGTAAGTGGGCGGATGAGCGTACGACGGCCTTTCCGAAGGAGCCGTACGTATGTCTCTATACGCCCTACTTCGGGCGACCTCATGCAGCTTACGGGACTTAGTTACTCCAACAACATGCTCAAGGGCAATTCCGGAGTCCTGACAGCATCAGCATTTGTATCCATAGCACGCAGCGTAAGCTTGATTGTCTCAAGTATTAAGTAGTAGTACTGGCCCCAGACTGGAGCTCTCGTCCTGTCGAGTGTCTTTCCGTGTACGGCGCAACACGTATGAAAGCGGAGGTAACTCCGTGGCTGTTGTCCTGTTGCAAGCTCAAACGGACTCCGTCCCGTTGCCTCGCTGCGTTGAAGATTGTATGAGAACTGGGCTATGTCTAGCAACTTGGCCCAGTCCCGTTGGTTGGCGCTCACAAAGTGTCGGAGATATCCCTCCAACAAGGCATTCACCCTCTCGGTCTGCCCATCAGATTGCGGGTGAAAGCTTGTTGAGAAACTTAACTCTGTTCCAAGCATTTTGAACAGCTCCGTCCACAAACGCCCAGTGAATCGGGATCCCGATCACTCACAATGTTCCGCGGAAGTCCCCAAAACTTCACCACGTTCTTGAAGAACGCCCTTGCTGCTTCCTCTGCGGTACAGTCTCGACCACATGCCACGAACGTCCCATACTTGGAGAACCGGGTCTACGATCACCAAGATGGACCCGAACCCTTCGGACTTTGGTAACGCGCTGATGAAGTCGAGCGAAACCGAGTCCCATGGTCGCTCTGGGATGGGAAATGGCTGCAGTAAACCCGCGGACTGCTTATTCTCGGACTTGTCTTGTTGGCAAACTAGACAAGTCTTCACATACAACTCCACGGAATCCCTCATCCGTGGCCAGTAGTATCCCGCTTCAACAAGTGCCATCGTTCTCTTCTGTCCCGGATGGCCCGCCCACCGAGTATCATGACACTCCCGAATGATATCACGTCGAAGACTTTCCCACTTTGGGACATAGAGTCTACGACCTTTGGTGTAGAGTAGCCTGTCCTCTACCCAAAATCGATGCACCTTCCCTTCATTGGATAACTTCACTAGCTCCTTGGCAACTGGATCACGCTCCAGCCCCTCCCGGATTCGAGCCATAATGGTCCCCTCGACTTGGCTCATGGTCGCTAGTTCCGCCTTCCTGCTTAGTGCATCCGCCACTACGTTCACCTTTCCTGGCTTATACTCCAAGGTGTAATCGAACTCCGCCAGGAAATCTTGCCATCTCGCCTGTTTCGGGGACAGCTTCTTCTGGGTCTGAAAATAGCTCGTCGCCACGTTATCCGTTTTGACCGAAAAATGTGCTCCCAGAAGATAATGTCTCCAAACTCGCAAGCAATGGACTATGGCGGTCATTTCTTTCTCCTGCACCGTGTACCGCCGTTCCGTATCATTAAGCTTGCGGCTCTCAAAGGCAACCGGATGTCCATTCTGCATCAGCACTCCCCCGATGGCAAAGTCGGAGGCATCCGTGTGTAACTCGAAAGGTAGGCTGAAATCGGGCAAGGCAAGGACAGGTTCATGGCTTACCGCCGTTTTCAGCTCCTCGAAGGCTTCTCGACACTGATCAGACCACTCCCATACCTTCCCCTTCTTGAGAAGGTCCGTCAGTGGCGCCGCCTTCCTCGAATATCCCTCGATGAACCGTCGATAGTAGTTGACCAGACCAAGGAAAGATCTCAACTCCGTCACCTTGGTCGGGGCCTCCCACTCCATAATCGCCTTGACCTTCGGTTCATCCATCTTCAGCTTCCCATGCCCAATGATATGGCCTAGGAACTGAACTTCCTCGGTGGCAAACGTGCACTTTTCCCGCTTCACGAACAGCTCGTTTTCACGAAGAACCCGAAATACTGTCCGTAGGTGTTCTACATGCTCCTCCATCGAGTTGCTGTAGATGACAATATCGTCTAAGTATGCCACCACGAACTGATCCAAGTAGGGCTGTAGGATCTGGTTCATCAGAGTGCAAAACGTGGCTGGAGCGTTCGTAAGACCGAATGGCATCACCAACCACTCAAACGACCCATACCGCGTTATACATGATGTCTTTGGTTCGTCTCCTTCCGCTATCCGGACTTGATAATATCCCTTCTGTAAGTCCATCTTCGTATAGACCTTTGCCCCACCGAGTCTATCGAAGAGATCCGCGATCAATGGAATAGGATAACGGTTTTTGATTGTCACCTTATTAAGGGCCCGGTAGTCCACGCACATACGCAACGACCCATCGTGCTTCTTTTGGAACAGAACCGGTGCGCCATAAGGTGCCTTGGACGGTCTCAGCTTCACTGTCCCTAACAACTCGTCGAGTTGTTTCCGTAACTCCTCAAGCTCGGATGGAGCCATCCTGTAAGGCGCCATGGATGGTGGTTTGGCTCCCGGCTCCAACTCGATCTGATGGTCCACCGCCCTCCTCGGTGGTAAAGCCTCAGGCAACTTTGCGGGCATCACGTCCTTATTCTCTTCAAGGATGGCCTCAACGACTTGAGGGATGGACTCCACTTTCTTAGGTTCATCTTCCATCTTCATCGTGGCCAAAAACGTGGGTTCACCCTTCTTCACCCCCTTGGTGATTTGCATTGCCGACAATTGCCGCATACCATCCGTCTTTTCTTCAAGGGCTGGGATCATGCACGGTGATCCTTTCTCGAGTATGCACACCGAACTCAATGCAGGCATGGGTATGGCTGAGACTTGTCTCATGAAGTCCATACCCAAAACTACCTTGAAGTCGTCCATAGGAATAACTGAGAAGTCCACCGGTCCGCTCCAACTGCCCAGCCGCATCCCGACCCTTCGGGCTATCCCGTTGACGGGTTGAGCCTTAGCATTTACCGTCTTCATCCATCCATCCTTCTTGGACCACTTCACACCGAGTCTCACGGCCTCATCAATTGCCATGAAGTTATGAGTGGCGCCCGTGTCCACCATCACTCGGGTCGGTTTATCATTGATCCAAGCCTCAACGTACATGAGCCCCTTGCTCGTTGGCTTCACCACCGGGTTAGCCTTTAGGGCGTTGAGTAGCTGCAACGACCCCATCTTACTTGGTCCCTCCTCCGGAGTCTCGGTCTCCCGATTCTCCATAATTGCGGACAAAGATCCCATCTTCGGGCAATCCTTCATCGCATGTGGCCCCTTGCACACAAAGCATCCTCCCTTAGGAACGAAGGACTTCTTCCTTGCCTCAAAATCCTCCCGCCGAGCACCCCTCTCAAAGCCCCTTGGGTTGGATGGCCGGGTTGTGTCCCGTCTTGCTCCCCCACCTTTGGCCACGACCTGCTCCTTCCTCTTGAAGGACTCGGACGGACCCGAGGTACGGAAGTCAATCAAAGATTCGGCCACCGCTATCGCCTCATCGACGGTCTGGACACCCCTACGCTGCAACTCTTGTTTGGCCCAAGATTGCAGTCCGTCGGTGAAGTAAAACACAAGATCCTCGGCCGTCATGCTCGGAATCTGAAGCATGAGCGTTGTGAACTCCTTCACATAGTCTCGGATCGAACCGCGCTGTCGAAGTTCCCTCAACTTCTTACGGGCCTCATAGACAACATTCTCGGGATAGAACTGTCGTTTCAACTCCCTCTTGAAATCTTCCCAAGTATTGATCCGGCACGTTCCTTGCTCGATCTCCGAGTGCTTCCTTCGCCACCACAGCATGGCCGTGTCCGTTAGATAAGACGTTGCGGCCTTTACTTTGGCATTCTCATCCACCAGGTTGAGATTGTCGAAGTATTGTTCCATCTGCCAAAGGAAATTCTCCACCTCCTTGGCATCCCTCACACCGTTGAACCGGTTCGGTCGTGGAAAGTCGACCCGACCCGCACTGGTTCCTCCAACGGCCCCAGCATTCACGCTTGCCCTCTTGACCAGCGTGATGTCCTCCTCCATCACAGTAAAGCGTGCCTTCATCCCCTCGATGTCATCACGCACAGCCTGAATGGATCCCGTCACCAACTCCTCGAGTCGAATGAACCGAGAGTCTAAGTCGGCAGCATTTTGCTTAACTTCCTCAAGCCCACCGAACACTACACCCTCCAACTCAGTGACGGTATGCTCGACCCTCTCGAGCTTCTCACCAATTTCACCCACGGCCACACCCAAGGCCTCACGGGAAACACTCTTCTCCCGTTGGGTTCCAGCACGTGTGGACGTAGCCTCCCTTCCACGTTCCTCCACACCGGATGTCGAACTGACCTCCTTCTCTTTACCTCCTTTCGCCATTTCTCACGGACAGAGTCTCCCCTTGTATGGATCGTAACGTAGCTCTGATACCAACTGTCACGGACTGATTTCTTCACAGCAATCAGGACGTGCGGCCTTAGCACCTTTCACCCTTGTGATTTGCTAAGTCAGCCTTTCGGACAAACCGATCAGTACTTAAAGAGAGAGTGGGACGTTTTTAGAGAGAAGGCAGAGCTTTTGGAAGTGTTTTTCTTATTGAGTTTTCTGAATGAATTTTACAATGAGACCTTACCCCCTTTTATACACAACCACCTCCTTAACGGATGGCCGAGATCAAACCGATCTAACGGATGAGATCATTACCTTCCTATGAAGTAACTTCACCCTGAAGTACTTCCCCCTTAAGTTTCTTACCCCTTAAGATAGCCCACATTATTTTACATTATCCTTACTTAGATATTTTACAAAGGTTAACACTTAAGTAAATACTAAGTTTCCCGGGATCTTCTCGGTTCGTCCCGGTTCCGTTCCAATCCGGATGGGGCGTGACAGGAGGCTTGTCTGATTGTTGAGGAGAGCGTCGGTGTTGAAGGGTTAGCATTATGTATGGGTTCATGTTCTTTTTAGTCACCTATGTATGTGTTTATTTGTTTAAACACTAACATGTAACATCGTTTAAGAAAAACATTAATGAGTTATCCCTTCTGTTCCAAAATAATTAATGTTTTGCTTGAAAGCACAAGAATTGAGATATATACTTTTTAAAAAAATTGTATTAAAAATATAAACTAAAAACAATTTGGCCAATCATCCAAAAAGATTGTAATTGACACATAATTTCAATAAAACTATAATTAATATAAAATTTTAAATTTTATCTATTTTGAAACATGAAAAAGTCTTCAAAACATTATCCATTTTAAAACAGACAGAATATAATATTCTTAGGCTTCAAACCATAGCTCATAATCTTCTGTTGTTGTTATTATTTCAAATCAAATCATCATATTATTGTTTGTTAATATTATTTAGTGCAATTATTTAGTGCAATATCGAAGGGAACACACTTGAAGCTATTCGGATTTGTGAACAGGTGGTGAAGGATGATCCAAAAGAGTTCAGGGTATATCTGTTTCAAGGGTTGGTGTATTCTTTGATGAAGAAAGGAGACGAAGCTGCTAAGCAATTCGAGCATGTTGCGAGGCTACTTAGGGATGATCCGTATGTAGTGACTGCGACCTTGAACGCTAAGAAAGTGTCGGAATGGAGAGTTATCGTAGGTTATGATAGTTTCTACTGCTATCTAACTACGTTTGCTAAGCTTCTGATATTATCAGCCTTTGAGAAATTGAGTTAAACTGAAATTTTAAAAAAATATTTATTCTGAAAAAAACTCTCATTTGTGTGTGTTAAGGAACATTTCACTAAAATAATAATTTTACAAATTACATAGTTCCAACATCGCAAACTTATAGAGTTTTTAGAGAATAATTAATGCAAGGTTCTTATGGTGGAGTTTTTAGCGGAATATAAAAAACTGTTTTTAAACTTATAACTAAAAAAAGTTAAGAATAACTCATTATTAACCTTTTAATTATAAATTAAGAAACAATTTCTTATATTTCGTTAATAACCTCACCTTAAAAACCTTGCATAAATCATGTCCTTAGAGCATTTCTAATGTAAAATTCTATATTTTCCTCCAAAATAGAATAAAATTGAATATGAAGTAAAAATACTTCAACCCTACTATATTTTTCACTCCATAATAGAGTAATGAACAAATAAAAAAGAAATTACTCTATTTATGGAGCAAACTCTATTATGGAAGAAATGAAGTAAGGTTTGAGTGTCTTTTATTCTATGCTCTTTTTCACTCTATTTTAAAGTAAAAAATAGAGATGGGTTGGAGATGCTACCTTAAAAATGGTGTTGACTATTCCAGTACTTGAGGCCTTAAACCCAAAAAGAAAGTCTTAAGACCCATTAAACATTGATTTTGGTTACGAGGATACAGATGATTTAATGGGCTTTATAAGGCCCACTAAAGGAGACTCGAGGGTTTTTTCATCCCTCTTTGATTAAATTAAAAAAACAGGCTTCATCTATAAATACCATTTCTAGGGTTTCTGTTTCTCTGAGCCAACAAGTATCAGCGGCGCGAACACGAGTTAAACTAACAATGGGTAATGCCGATGAATCTTGTCTCAATCGAATTCGTTAGAGGATTACATCTGATTCGATTTTGTATTGTTGTGTTTGTAGCGAGGATTAAGGCTCACGAACTTAGAGACAAGTCAAAGAGCGATCTTCAGAACCAGCTTCAGGATCTTAAAGCTGAGCTCGCTCTCCTCCGCGTCGCCAAGGTCACCGGAGGTGCTCCCAACAAGCTCTCCAAAATGTACGTTTGCTTTATCTTCGAATCTGAAAGTGTGTTAGGTTTGTTACGTTTCGTGATTAGAATGTATCGCTTGTGTCTGAATCTGAAACGGTTAAGTGGTGTGTTTTGTAATGAAACAGAAAGGTTGTCCGAAAATCAATAGCTCAGGTGTTGACAGTGACATCTCAGAAGCAGAAGTCTGCTCTTAGAGAAGCGTACAAGAACAAGAAGTTCATCCCTCTTGATCTCCGTCCCAAGAAAACACGTGCTATCCGCAGGCGCCTTACCAAACATCAGGTCTGTTCTTGGCGAACACAAGAAGATCAGTTTGTTTTGATCATTGCCAAAGTTGTGATTCTGATCTTGTTTACTTGTCTTGCAGCTTTCCTTGAAGACAGAGCGTGAGAAGAAGAAAGAAATGTATTTCCCAATCAGGAAGTACGCTATCAAAGTTTAAATTCTACATCTATAAACTCTGTTTCAGCTTTGTCTTTTTGATGGAAACTTGTTCTTGTTCTTTACTTGTGCTATTGTTTCAAACAGTTTCAGCGACATGGATCTTGGTTATTATTGATATTTTTGCATTTTTTCTTTGTTTTTTCATCTGGATAGGCTTCTTCCTTCTTGTTACAAACCTTATTCCACTTGAACTTAGAAGCTAACCGGCTCAATTAATTCAATTACTTAGCAATGAGGTAATTGTATACGTCTTATTGTTAAAAAGATCAACGTCTAATGATGCAAAACTGAGTGGAAGCATAGTAAAATGGAGTTATAAGGTCGGTTTTGTTATGTTGTAGAGTGCAATGTCCTCCGAGTCCTGCTACTCACAAGTTAATATAAACCAAAACTTGGGGAGGAGTACAAATAATTTAAGTTCTCTCAGATTAGTCATAACGGTATAGTAACAAAACAAATGGAAAGTATGAGTCTGCGAACCATGATACGTCGTCATGCCAACATAACAAAAAAAATAATGCGACCACAGTGGGAGTCGAACCCACGACCTTTTGATCCGAAGTCAAACGCGCTAATCCACTGCGCTATGCGGTCTTGTTTTGTAATTGATTCTATTTCTGTCTCACCATCTCAACTAGAACCTTTTATTTAAGTAATCAGAAGCTTGAAAAGCGTGTAGAAAAAGTACGATGGAAATTCCGTTACTCGTTTTGTTATTACAGAATGTGACTGGGTACCACTTGAATGAAAAATTTGAGAGTTGAGCACTAAGATTTGGCTATTTTGGTACGAATTAAATGGGTTCCATACAACTTTACTTGGAACAAACTTAGTAACATGGATCACATATTCACATGTCATCAAATATCAAAGAATTTTAGTTGGATAAAATCTGGTATATGATGAAAACATACCGACAAATCTGTCTGGATATCATGTTTAGTGGTATGTTACATCGATATGAATAGAATATTGTCATGAGATCTCATCTAACGAATGTTATACATAGAATTAGTTGCTACAAAGATTAATCAATGTCTTAACTGTTAAGTTAGATATGTTTCTAACCTAAAATCAATAGTATTCTATATCGATGATTGGAAACACCCATTGGTTATAAGTGAATTTACCTATTTTTATATGTTATTTATGATCTTTTCCAACTGTCATTCTAATAAGTTTTTTTGAGATGATGATTTTCTAAGCATTAATTTCAGAATATTGGAACAAGGATATATGTGTCAATTTTGGGCTGGATCAATTTGGATCAGATTGGACTGTATAGTCCGGACTCTAATACCATATTAAATCAGGTGAGTTTTCAATCTAAAACTAATTAATAATAATTACGTTGAGTTCACTTATTTTATATATTACTTAGAATCCCTTCAAAATATCATTTCTTAGACTTTATCTCTAATATTAATCGATATGTGTGTGTTTTAAATGAAATTACGGTGTATATTCCCAAAGTTATAAAGTATGCCATAATGTTATAGCTAGAAAATACATTAGAAGAGAAAAATTATTTGCCCAAGTATTTGAATTTTCTGGATATAAAAGTCAGTAGTTGTATATTATGAGCTGATGAATCCTATTATTGAAGCCTAATTTTTCTTAACTTTTAACTCGAATTTCCATTTTAATATTTTTCTTCTAATTATTGCCTTGTCCCATTTTTCAAATGTGAGTACTTGTCGTGAGTCGCGGCTTGTAAGTCCAGTCATGAGTTTACGTCTACGTGCGGACCAATCATCGAAGAACTACAGTGTAAATTTTGGAAGATTATGTAAAAGTTTTGAAAGAAACAACAACAATAATAATAATCAATCTTGGAAGAACTGAGCCAACAAACATGAGGTCAGTAATAAGACATGCATGCATGCATGTGAATGTGCTCCAAGACTAGAGGTGGTTTAATTAAGACATTAATTAAACCGCGTACCGATTCTTTCCAGTTTCCGATTGGTTAGATATATTGATCAAATACAGTTTAAATGCTTATCTTCCAAGTAAGCTCTGACAAGTTCGGGAGTTGAGTTTACATCTAACCATGTAAACATGAACTGTGTTCGGTATGTACGAATATTATTTATATATACTTAAGTTCCTCGTTTTTTCTCTTAGAGTTCTCGACATAAAACATAGTATAAATTTTCATCTAACGCGTTTTTGGTCGAACTATAAAACGTAGATGGTTTCTAGATTACTAACTAGTTACGGCAAAAGTGTCATGGTAACTTGAAATTGGATATATCTATAGTTTAAATTCGATTCATAAAACTCTATAATCTAAAACACAAACAACAAACTTAACCGGGACAAGTTGATAGGTGAGATATGTACTTCTTCTTTTTTAACAACAAATGTTTGTATTAAAATTAGGAGTCCGATGGGTTGAGTCGGTTATAACCGGAGAGAAACTTGATGGTAAACTGATAATCTAACATAACTAAAACATAACGAAAAATAGATGTGGCTAAGGAAAAGAAACCGTAGAAAATTTTCACTTATAGTCTTAGAGTATTTGGAAGAACACAACAAAGTCGATATTGAAGTCAAAGAACCCAACCAATAGATTTTGAGAGTCGTTGAAAACCATTTCTGAAGATTTTGCAATGAGTTGCAGAGAGGCTGCATGTAAATATAGATAAAGAATCAATAAACACCAGTCTATTTTGTTAAATATAATATAGTAATATATTTGGTTGGGTTTCAAATTTGACGACTTATATTACAATAATACAAGTCTCGAGGAAACAAAAATGTCAACAAAAGTATAAATCCCGGGAAATTTGATATCGTCACGCTTTCTGAATATTTAAAGTTGAACTTGACCTTTGATGAAAAGAAAATAACCAGAAGTTTAAAATGAATCTGCATACATGATTATCTTATTCAATGCATGAACGGTAAACTATCTACAAAAAATTGTTCACATACAAAAAGCCATGTACATCATATCAACACGCCGTTGAAAAAGACAACAGCCACAAGTTTTAAATTATTTTCAATCATAGAATATGAATCTGCATATAGGCTTATCGTATTCAACGCATAAGCTATCTATAACAAACTTCCGGGATACAAAAAAACTATGCATATATATAACCTAGTAATTAAAACGTGGTTGAAATACTATTTAATTTTACTAGTCCTTTATGCATACCTCATTGAGTTTTTTAATTCTTCATTTTAATAAGCTACGTATTATTGAGAATTGCATATGTAATAGTAAAACTGTAATAGTAAAACTTTGTGTGATATCAATGGTCGACTTAGCTAATTTTTTTTATATGCTCATAATAATCAAATTTTATACATAAAGAATTATTACATATTAGGGTGCGACTAAAAGTTTTAATACAAAACTATTGGAGTGAAACACTAATCTACCAAATGTTTAACAAAGTTTAGTAAAGTATACTGATTACTGCGTTTTACCACAGGCCAATTAACCTAATGTGCACGCTACCACAATCGAATGGTATATCGATGCAGCACTTTAGGATCGAATCCACAAGGAACTAATGATCTATAACACTAAGAATACACAAACTTTCCTAATCTAAGCAAATAAAAAGATTGATGATTTGTAACAAGCTAAACTCCTAAAAATATAAACAAGGTGATCTCAAATCCAATCTAGAAATAAGTGCAAGAACTAATCTTTTAATCTATAGCTAAAGATGGATCCATGGGCAAAGATAATCGATATCGGGTGATCAAGGTTCAGTCTAGGATATTCAAACAAAACAATCAACAAGTCTATAGGTCTAGAACTCATAAAATAGACTAATCCAAGGTCATGGCAATAATCCCTATGCTAATCAAGCATTAAGCATCAAATGGTCATTGGCCTAACACCATCAAGCATGCATGAATCACTAGTCTACTAACCATCTAGCAGTCCTAACATCAAATGGTCATTGGTTATTCATGCTAGAGCAATATCAAGTTGGTTCAGACATTTTAACAAACACTTGTGGTGCAGAAAATGTCTAAGGATCTAGATTAGACTTGGTCACCCTAAACTAGCATTAAGAACACTTAATAAGCATAGAACAATGTTAATCAAGCAAGAAACATCCTAAACATCCACCTAATCACCCTAATCTACTTAACCCATAGATCACAAAGTGTCTACTCAATAAACTCCATGAAAAACCTTAAATCTATGTGAGATTTAAGGCTAATCATACTAATGAGCAAGAGAAACACAAATATAAGATGAAGTACTTGATTAAAATGATCAAAAGATTCAAGCTTTAACAATTTTAGAACAAGTTCTTGGAGAGAAAATGAGATAAGATCCTAAAATTAGGTCTTAGGGGTATTTATAGGAAGCTAAAACTCGAGCTGGTTCAATCACAATACCCAGATTAAACCAGAATAAACCAAAATCAAACAGTAAAATCGACGGCCGCGACCTACGTTTGCCCGCGGCCACTTGCCCGCGGTGCTCCTCTTTCGGCCGCGACCTCCTCAGCCCGCGGTGGCGCCCGCGGCAAATCCCTGTCCATTTTCCTGAGAGTTGGCCGCGACCTCCTTAGCCCGCGGCGACTCACTGCCCAGATCCGTCGAGCGTCCGCCGCGGCCTCCGTATGCCGCGGTGCTAGGGCGCGGCGGGTCACTGTCCATTTCATCATTTTGAATGTTTCATGACTTATTTGGCTCCAAAACTTCACTTGCACCTCTCCACACCTGAAAACATGCAAATATGTATGCAAATGCAATATAAACATCTAAATGCAACCTAGAATTACACTAATAAGCTTAAAATATAAATCTAAAACACATCAAAATCAAGAGATATCATATACTAAAACAATGTAAATATTATTTCGTTGGGTCATATGACCCCCTATAGGCATGTGTAAGTGAATGTTTGTTTAAAAGCTCACTGAAATTTGAAACAAAAAAACGATATCAGTCAATTTTTTTAACATGGACTATCATGTTTTAATCAAAATTTCTATAAAGTTACCCTGGATATTAGAGAAGATTTCATTTTAGAATTTTAATACAAGTTATTCTTACTTCCAACATAATATTAATTACTAATTCCATTAATTTTATAAATAATTTTATTTATTTCAGATATTATTAATCAATTCTATATAATTAATAGAACATAAATCTATTTTAAAATATTATTTTAATCCATGTGAAAATGTTGATATTATTTAGAAATTGAGAGATTAATAGTTTGTTATAGATTGCGTCAACATCAGCAATTTTTGACATGAGCGACGCGGTGATTGACTTTTTTTTTCTTTTGCTTTAATCATATTACTTTCCAATTTAAGAATATGATATCTTTGTGGGAAACAGATCGCCTTATCCTCTTCGAGTTAGGACCATCGTCAAGTAAAGTAGATACAAGGTTGTAATTGAAGGTTAGCTCATGGGTCTTGATCACGGTAGACGACAATATTTTTTGGGGGAGTATAACGGGAGTTTATCTTTAAAAACACATCTATTATTTTGCTGGATTTAATAGATCATATATATTTTTTTTAAATTATACAATATGCATATACAAATTCACATTATAGACAACATATGTATAGTATAATGTATATGTTTGAATGTTTTCATATTTTCCATAAATAGCTCTTTGGAGTAAAATTCCTTAAATATTTGTGTAGATTTTTTTTGCGTTTTTTTCTTAGAATAGTTTTACTTTCACTTTATCTTTACTCTAAAATAAAATTTGAATAGTAAAAAAATGTTTCAGTTTTACTCTATACTCACTCTATACTTCTCAGTCTAAAATAAATTAGAAATAAAAAAAAATCAATTTCATTATATAATTATTATTTTAATTTTGAAAATATAATTATTTTATTTTTGAAGAAAAAAGAGCATTCTCGTTTTATAAATTGTTTGCTTAGTTTTTTTTTGTAATTTAATTGTTTGGTTAGTTGATTGACAGTAACAGATTCTTTTTGACAAAGATTTGTATATGATTCATCAAAAGGTAGCTGATAATAATACATCCTGAATGATCTTTCAAAGTTCTTATATTCGGATCAGTTACACAAAAAAAAATTCTTCTCAAATTATGATATAATAAATATACATGATTTCAGGAATTTTTCAATCTCTTATTTTTTTCAATAGAATATCTTTTATCAGTTGGCAAAAAAAAAAATCTCTTATCAGGAAAAAAATTTCAGGAATTTCACGTCATTTTTGTGGAGGAAGATCCATAAAATTATGCAAAGCCTTTGACAAAACAAAATCATGCAAAAGGCCATTACACGTGTATGCACAGAGTAAAACAAACTGCCAGAAAAAAAATGAAAAAGTCAACAATAACTTTCTTCTTCTCTTCCTCTCCACAAATTCAAACGACGTCGTCTGAACGTTGCTGTGGTCTATAAATACCCCCACAACGACATCATCCTCTTCCCCTCATAACTATTCACCACTTGCACCGTTTCAAATTCCATAATTTTCCCTCAACGAATATTATAAGTCTCTCAAAAAAATTTCTTCTACTACGACTCATGACGAGAAACGCGATGAGAAACCTCTGCTGCGTCGCCAAAACGGCGTCGAATCTTCAACCTCCTCTCACGTTAACGCCACGCCAGAGCTTGGAATCAGCGGCTGTGTACGGAATCATCGAGTCAGCTGCGGACATAATCGAGAGGTGGAACACAGAAACCTCCACTTTCGCTAAAGTCACTTCCATGTTCTACGAGGACAAGACAGAAGCCATGTTGTTCATCCAACGAGTGAGAGATCTACAGAAGACAATGGATCTGTTGGTGAGTGAAGATTCCAACTCCGAGAGGCTTGTAAGAGCTCAGAGACTCATGGAGATCGCTATGAAGAGGCTTCAAAAAGAGTTTTACCAGATCTTGTCGATGAACCGTGCTTATCTTGATCCAGAATCTGTATCTACTCGCTCTTCACTCACTTCAGCTAGATCCAGCTACTCTGATTTCCCTGATGACGATGATGCTAACAATGCTGGTGACGCAATATTCGAAGTTGAAGAGGCTGCTAGCAACGTCATGACGGACTTAAGATCCATCGCTGAGTGCATGATCGCTTCAGGCTACGCGAAAGAGTGTATAAACATATATAAAACAATCAGAAAATCCATCATCGACGAAGGGGTGTACCGTCTCGAAGTGGAGAGGATTAGCACGGCGAAGGCGAAGAAGATGTCGTGGGAGGAGATGGAGATAAAGATCAGAAGCTGGTTAGAGGCGGTGAAGGTCTCCATGGAGACTCTCTTCAAAGGGGAGAAGATTCTTTGCGATCATGTTTTCGAATCCTCTGACGCAATCAGAGAGTCTTGCTTCAGTGAAATCTCGCGAGACAGCGCGATTCTTCTGTTTGGTTTTCCTGAGATTGTTTCTGGTAAAATTAGCCGGAAGATTTCTCCGCCGGAGAAAATCTTCCGGCTTCTTGACATGTACAGCTCCATAGCCGGACACTGGCGAGCTATTGAATCTATCTTCTCGTTTGAGTCTACCTCCGTGGTACGTTCTCAAGCACTTAAGTCACTCATCTCTCTCAGCGAATCGATTCGGACACAGCTTAACCAATTCGAGTCAAGAATCCAGAAAGACTCATCCAAGGTGGTGGTTCATGGCGGAGGAGTACATCCACTCACCATCTCCGCCATGAACCACATCTCTCTCCTTGCAGACTACAGTAACGTACTTGTAGATATCCTTGCCGGATCTCCTCCACCGGATAAATCGCTGCTTCCAGAGTCTTACTTCAACGTGTCTGACTCTGACGACTCACCGTCGTCCGAGCTAGCCATCCGTTTCGCATGGCTCATCCTTGTCCTCCTTTGTAAAATCGACCGTAAAGCAAATCATTACAAGGACTGCTCCATGCAGTATCTCTTCCTCACTAACAACCTCCAACATGTGGTCTCACGCGCTCGTTCTTCAAACCTAAAGCAGCTACTCGGCGACGACTGGATCAAGAGACATGTTGTTAAGATTAAGCAATTCTCCTACAGCTATAAACGACTTGCGTGGGGTCCAGTGTTGGCGACCCTACCTGAGAATCGTGCCGTGGAGATGTCGGCCGAGGAAGTGAAGGAGAGGTTTGAAAAGTTCAGCGAGAGTTTCGAGAGTGCGTACAGTAAGCAAAATGCATGCGTCGTACCGGATACAGAGCTACGAGAAGAGATAAAACTGTCGATTGCGAGAAAGCTGGTGCCGATTTATCGCGAGTTTTACAACATGAGAAGGTCTGTTATCATGGCGGGAGCTGGTGGTGGTGTGAGAAACTTGAGCTCTGTTGTCCGATTTACCCCTGAAGATGTTGAAAACCATTTGTTAGATTTGTTTTCTGGTGAGGGTACTTCGGGGATTTCATATGTCTCTTCTCCTTTGTCTTGGCTGTCAAGGCAGTCCACGCCCTAAAGTCAAAAAGAAAGGGTTAACATATTTTGCTTTTTGTCTTAAATATAAAACGTAAACACCTGTATGCTAGTAGGTACTGTCTTGATTAGTAGTTGTGTGAGACAGCATGACAAGATCTTGTCTGTAATGTCCTTTTTGGTTTGTTTGTCTGTAAATATCCATTGATGTAAGGATTGAGATATTGTATCATAAAATGTTGCAAACGGGCTAGAAGTTATAAACCAAATACAAATTCTTGACAAACCAAAGTATTTATCGAACTATAATATTTCCTAAACTGTATTGAACACAGGGCTACAACGTAATTGAGTAAGGGACATGTTTAATGCATTATAAAAGACGTTTCTTAATTTTTAACTATTAAAATAATATATTTTTAACTTTTAATTATTAAATAATCTATTTTTATATTGTATA
>CAJHQQ010005425.1:0-17168 GCA_905132885.1 Moricandia moricandioides
CGTTCTGGTTTTATTTGTATCAAGAAGAAATTGCCAAATCTCCAAAACAGGTAAAACTAGAATCACTTCGGTTAAAAGTAAGATAACTTCTTCATCATAACTCCAATGATATTGATTCAACTCCAGGGTGATTCTAAACTTATTTGTCAGTGCAAATCAAGATTCTTACATCGTGATTCGTTATGGTTTTATTTGTATCAAGAAGAAATTGCCAAATCTCCAAACAGGGTAAACTAGAATCACTTCGTAAAAGTGGGATAACTTCTTCATCATAACTCCAATGATATTGATTCAACTCCAGGGTGATTCTACACTGATTAATGAGTCCAAATCAAGCTTCTTACATCGTGATTCATTCTGGTTTTATTAGTATGCAGAATAAATTGCCAACTCTCCAAACAGGGTAAACTGGAGTCACTTCGGTTAAAAGTGGGAAAACATCTTCAGCATAACTCCTATGATCTTGATTCAACTTCAGGGTGATTCTACACTGATTTATGAGTCCAAATCAAGCTTCTTACATCGTGATTCATTCTGGTTTTATTAGTACAAGAAGAAATTGCCAAATCTCCAAACATGATAAACTAGAATCACTTCGGTTAAAAGTGGGATAACTTCTTCATCATAACTCCAATGCTATTGATTTAACTTCAGGGTGATTATACACTGATTTATGAGTCCAAATAAAGCTTCTTACATCTTGATTCATTCTTTTTTGATTAGAATCAAGAAGAAATTGCCAAATCTCCAAACAGGATAAACTGGAGTCACTTCGGTTAAAAGTGGGATAACTTCTTCATCATAACTCCTATGATCTTGATTCAACTTCAGGATGATTCTAAACTTATTTATGATTTCAAATCAAGATTATTACATCTTGATTCATTCTGGTTTGATTAGAATCAATAAGAAATTTCCAAATCTCCAAACAGGGTAAACTGGAATCACTTCGGTTAAAAGTGGGATAACTTATTCATCATAACTCCTATGATCTTGATTCAACTTCAGGATGATTCTAAACTGATTTATGAGTCCAAATCAAGATTATTGCATCTTGATTCATTCTGGTTTGATTAGAATCAGTAAGAAATTGCCAAATCTCCAAACAGGGCAAACTGGAATTACTTCGGTTAAAAGTGGGATAACTTCTTCATCATAACTACTATGATCATGATTCAACTTCAGGGTGATTATACACTGATTTATGATTCCAAATAAATCTTCTTACAACTTGATTCATTCTGGTTTGATTACAATCAAGAAGAAATTGCCAAATCTCCAAACAGGGTAAACTGGAGTCACTTCGGTTAAACGTGGGATAACTTCTTCATCATAACTCCTATGATCTTGATTCAACTTCAGGGTGATTATACACTGATATATGAGTCCAAATCAAAATTCATACATCTTGATTCATTCTGGTTTGATTAGAATCAAAAAGAAATTGCCAAATCTCCAAAAAGGGTAAACTGGAGTCACTTCGGTTAAAAGTGGATAACTTCTTCATCATAACTCCTATGATCTTGAGTTCAACTTCAGGGTGATTCTAAACTGATTTATGAGTCCAAATCAAGATTCTTACATCGTGATTCATTCTAGTTTTATTTGTATCAAGAAGATATTGCCAAATCTCCAAACAGGGTAAACTAGAATCACTTCGTTTAAAAGTGGGATAACTTCTTCATCATAACTCCAATGATATTGATTCAACTCCAGGGTGATTCTACACTGATTAATGAGTCCAGATCAAGATTCTTACATCGTGATTCATTCTGGTTTTATTAGTATCAAGAATAAATTGCCAAATCTCCAAACACGGTAAACTGGAGTCACTTCGGTAAAAAGTGGGATAACATCTTCATCATAACTCCTATGATCTTGATTCAACTTCAGGGTGATTCTAAACTGATTTATGAGTCCAGATCAAGATTCTTACATCTTGATTCATTATGGTTTTATTAGTATCAAGAAGAAATTGCCAAATCTCCAAACAGGGTAAACTGGAGTCATTTCGGTTAAAAGTGGGATAACTTCTTCATCATAACTCCAATGATATTGATTCAAATCCAGGGTGATTATCCACTGATTAATGAGTCCAAATCAAGCTTCTTATGTCGTGATTCATTCTGGTTTGATTATAATCAAGAAGAAATTGCCAATTCTCCAAACAGGGTAATTTGGAATCACTTTGGTTAAAAGTGGGATAACTTCTTCATCATAACTCCAATGATATTGATTTAACTTCAGGGTAATTATCCACTGATTTATGATTCCAAATAAAGCTTCTTACATCTTGATTCATTATGGTTTGATTAGAATCAAGAAGAAATTGCCAAATCTCCAAACAGGGTAAACTTGAGTCACTTTGGTTAAAACTGGGATAACTTCTTCATCATAACTCCTATGATCTTGATTCAAATTCAGGATGATTCTACACTGATTTATGAGTCTAAATCAAGATTCTTACATCTTGATTCATCCTGGTTTGATTAGAATCAAGAAGAAATTGCTAAATCTCCAAACATGGTAAACTGAAATAACTTCGGTTAAAAGTGGGATAACTTCGTCATCATAACTCCTATCATCTTGATTCAACTTCAGGGTGATTCTAAACTGATTTATGAGTCCAAATCAAGATTCTTACATCGTGATTCATTCTGGTTTTATTTTTATCAAGAACAAATTGCCAACTCTCCAAACAGGGCAAACTGGAATCACTTCGGTTAAAAGTGGGATAACTTCTTCATCATAACTCCTATGATCTTGATTCAACTTCAGGGTGATTCTACACTGATTTATGATTCCAAATCAAGATTCTTACATCGTGATTCATTCTGGTTTTATTTGTATCAAGAACAAATTGCCAACTCTCCAAACAGGGCAAACTGGAATCACTTCGGTTAAAAGTGGGATAACTTCTTCATCATAACTCCAATGATATTGATTTAACTTCAGGGTGATTATCAACTGATTTATGATTCCAAATAAATCTTCTTACATCTTGATTCATTCTGGTTTGATTAGAATCAAGAAGAAATTGCCAAATCTCCAAACAGGGTAAACTGGAGTCACTTCGGTAAAAAGTGGGAAAACATCTTCAACATAACTCCTATGATCTTGATTCAACTTCAGGATGATTATCCACTAATTTATGAGTCCAAATAAAGCTTCTTACACCTTGATTCATTATGGTTTGATTAGAATCAAGAAGAAATCGCCAAATCTCCCAACAGGACAAACTGGAATCACTTCGGTTAAAAGTGGGATAACTTCTTCATCACAACTCCAATGATATTGATTCAACTTCAGGGTGATTATCCACTGATTTATGAGTCCAAATCAAGCTTCTTACATCGTGATTCACTATGGTTTTATTAGTATCAAGAAGAAATTGCCAACTCTCCAAACAGGGTAAACTGGAGTCACTTCGGTTAAAAGTGGGATAACTTCTTCATCATAACTCCAATGATATTGATTCAACTTCAGGGTGATTCTACACTGATTAATGAGTCCAAATCAAGCTTCTTACATCGTGATTCATTCTGGTTTTATTAGTATCAAGAAGAAATTGCCAAATCTCCAAACAGGGTAAACTGGAGTCACTTCGGTTAAAAGTGGGATAACTTCTTCATCATAACTCCTATGATCTTGATTTAACTTCAGGGTGATTCTACACTGATTTATGAGTCCAAATAAAGCTTCTTACATCGTGATTCATTCTGGTTTTATTAGTATCAAGAATAAATTGCCAAATCTCCAAACAGGGCAAACTGGAAACACTTCGGTTAAAAGTGGGATAACTTCTTCATCATAACTCCTATGATCTTGATTCAACTTCAGGGTGATTCTAAACTTATTTATGAGTCCAAATCAAGATTCTTACATCTTGATTCATTCTGGTTTGATTAGAATCAAGAAGAAATTGCCAAATCTCCAAATAGGGCAAACTGGAATCACTTCGGTTAAAAAGTGAAATAATTTCTTCACAATAACTCCAATGATATTGATTTAACTTCAGGGTGATTATCCACTAATTTATGAGTCCAAATAAAGCTTCTTACATCTTGATTCATTCTGGTTTGATTAGAATCAAGAAGAAATTGCCAAATCTCCAAACAGGATAAACCGGAGTCACTTCGGTTAAAAGTGGGATAACTTCTTCATCATAACTCCAATAATATTGATTCAACTTCAGGGTGATTATCCACTGATTTATGAGTCCAAATCAAGATTCTTACATCGTTATTCATTCTGATTTTATTAGTATCAAGAAGAAATTTCCAACTCTCCAAACAGGGCAAACTGGAATCACTTCGGTTAAAAGTGGGATAACTTCTTCATCATAACTCCAATGATATTGATTTAACTTCAGGGTGATTATCCACTGATTAATGAGTCCAAATAAAGCTTCTTACATCTTGATTCATTCTGGTTTGATTAGAATCAAGAAGAAATTGCCAAATCTCCAAAAAGGGTAAACTGGAGTCACTTCGGTTAAAAGTGGATAACTTCTTCATCATAACTCCTATGATCTTGATTCAACTTTAGGGTGATTCTACACTGATTTATGAGTTCAGATCAAGAATCTTACATCTTGATTCATTATGATTTTATTAGTATCAAGAAGAAATTGCTAACTCTCCAAACATGGCAAACTGGAATCACTTCGGTTAAAAGTGGGATAACTTCTTCATCATAACTCCAATGATATTGATTCAACTTCAGGGTGATTATCCACTGATTTATGAGTCAAAATAAAGCTTCTTACATCTTGATACATTCTGTTTTGATTAGAATCAAGAAGAAATTGCCAAATCTCCAAACAGGGTAAACTGGAGTCACTTTGGTTAAAAGTGGGATAACTTCTTCATCATAACTCCTATGATCTTGATTCAACTTCAGGGTGATTCTAAACTGATTTATGAGTCCAAATCAAGATTCTTACATCGTGATTCATTCTGGTTTTATTTGTATCAAGAAGAAATTGCCAAATCTCCAAACAGGGTAAACTAGAATCACTTCGTTTAAAAGTGGGATAACTTCTTCATCATAACTCCAATGATATTGATTCAACTCCAAGGTGATTCTACACTGATTAATGATTCCAGATCAAGCTTCTTACATCGTGATTCATTCTGGTTTTATTAGTATCAAGAATAAATTGCCAAATCTCCAAACACGGTAAACTGGAGTCACTTCGGTAAAAAGTGGGATAACATCTTCATCATAACTCCTATGATCTTGATTCAACTTCAGGGTGATTCTAAACTGATTTATGAGTCCAGATCAAGATTCTTACATCTTGATTCATTATGGTTTTATTAGTATCAAGAAGAAATTTTTCAACTCTCCAAACAGGGCAAACTGGAATCACTTCGGTTAAAAGTGGGATAACTTCTTCATCATAACTCCAATGATATTGATTCAACTTCAGGGTGATTATCCACTGATTTATGAGTCAAAATAAAGCTTCTTACATCTTGATACATTCTGGTTTGATTAGAATCAAGAAGAAATTTCCAAATCTCCAAACAGGGTAAACTGGAGTCACTTTGGTTAAAAGTGGGATAACTTCTTCATCATAACTCCTATGATCTTGATTCAACTTCAGGATGATTCTACACTGATTTATGAGTCAAAATAAAGCTTCTTACATCTTGATACATTCTGTTTTGATTAGAATCAAGAAGAAATTGCCAAATCTCCAAACAGGATAAACTGGAGTCACTTCGTGATGTGATCATGGAAAGCACCAAGGAATGGAAGCATGAACCTGAACCTGAAGAGCTTGTAGCTGAGGATGCAACATTGAAGAATGCATTGAAACAAGAAGAATACATTGGTCTTGGTCGAAGCTTGATCATCCAAGACACCTTAACCATCATTCAATCCATTCCACCTTCAAGCTGATCTTCATCAAGGCAAGTAGGATTGTGTGTACTCTTTTCCTCACTTTGGTTTTGTCCCAATGGGTTTTATGGAGGGAGGTTATTAACGAGGTCACAAGACTACTTCTCAAATTCCCTAGATGATGCATCTCAGTTACACCTTGGACCGACCTTATGTTATGTTTTATCCTATGTTTTTCATTTACTCTCTATGTATTTTCGAGAGGAGCCTCTTGGCCTTCTTTTCTTATGTTTTCGAGATGCTGTGCATGTACAGCCTTCTCCCTTTATATGCTGGACGAAATTGAGTAATAAACCATCAAATATTTCAGTCAAAAACTTGTTTCTTCTTCCTTACTTCTCTGTCGTGATTGCTTAAGGTTTCTGGTGTGTAATATCCAGAGTTAAGGGCTTCTTATTTGGTGTGTCATATCCAGATCAGTCGCCTAGGAGTATCAAGAGTATCTTCATCCCTCTTGTGTCACCATTCGATCCACAAACCTTGATAAACTTGAGTCTCTGTTTCGTTTATGCAAGGATCTATCCCATCTGTTCCTAAGCATCATCCTAGGATCTCATCAAGTGGTATCAGAGCAACTCTGGAAGGGAAGTGTTCTTATTCTCTCGTTTTCGAAATTGACTCTTCATATTCAGTCTGGAAATCAGTAGATTTGTGTGTTCTGTGTCGAAAATCTGATAAATTAGGGTTCCTTGATCTTGTTTCTGATTAAAACTTTTCGGATTCTTGTTTCAGAAGTTATCGATTGCTTGATCTGAATCTGTTTAGGGTTTACAGAAATCGATTTGTTTCAGTATTGAGAAGTTGATTTATTCTGTTCTGATTAGTTTTGATTTGTTCTTGTCATATGTTGAGTTCAAATTTGATCAGAGAAGTTTAAGGTTTGATTTCTTTTCAGTCTGTTTCTGATTTGTGTTAAAGGAATCGATTTGTTTCAGGAGTAGTAAATCTATTCTTTTCTGTTTTGATCATTGAATCTAATCTTGAATCTGAACCTAAACTCGTGATCTCTCTGTTCTACTTAGAATTTGATCTGTTTAAACTGAGTTGTTACTGATTTGGATTTGAGTTTCGATTTGAATCTGTCTCTGTTTGCAAGTTGATTGTTTCTTTTCTCTAGAACTCGCTACTGCTGTGAGCTGTTTTCTGTTTCAGGTACCATGGCAGGACATCAGAAAGGAGAACTCATTAAGGATAAAAATCTGTTACTCAAGGCTATGAATGCTCAGCTGCAGAAAGAGATGGAAGCCAGCCTTGATAAATTTCGACAAGAGTTTATAGACAAGAACTTCAACAAGCTACTGGTCTCAATCTTGAGTCTAGAAGCAGTGAGAGGAGACAGAGACGTGAGCATGAAGGCAGAGGCAATAGCAGAGAAAAAATTGCTGATCAAAAGCTGAAAATTCCTCCTTTCTATGGTGACGCTGATCCTGCTGCATATGTGGAGTGGGAAGAGAAGATCGAGTTGGTTTTTAACTATCAACACTATGCTGAAAGGAAGAAGGTTCAAATGGCTACTGCTGAGTTTTATGGTTATGCTTCAAGCTGGTGGAATAAATTGAGAAAGTCCAGAAGACTTGATGGAAAAGAACCAGTAGAAACATGGCTTAAGTTGAGCTCTTTGATGCGTAGAGAATATGTTCCAAGACAGTACTACAAAGAAGTACTTCAAAAGCAGAAAAGAACAAGAAAAGAAGAAACCCAGATGGCTGATTATGAGAAAGAAATCAGCAGCATTGACAAGGAACTGTCTCAGTTGATCATGGACGTGGGGAAACCACTCAAGAGGACCAACACAACACGTCCATTCACTAAACCACAGCATCAAGAACCACTTTTACTCCTTAGCCAAGAAACCCAAGGTAATATCAAGACTACTATTTCAGATTATTGTGCTAATATTTCTTCTAGTCTTGAAAAGAATCAGGTAGCAACTGAGGTACCTAAAGAGCTTGAGGAAGAACGTGGGAACATCACCTATGAGCAGAAAGAAGTCTCGGAATGTTCACCACGGTTGAAAGATCATCAAGAAACAAATCTGCTGAGAAATTATGAATGTTCTCATCACTCTTTTCATTCTGATTTGCTTGAAAATACACAAGCTTGTGATGAAATAACATGTCTTGAACCGGTGCAACCGAGTAGCCTTGTATCTTTGACACATGTTGCAGAAGAAGACTCATCAAAGGAAGAACCAGAGAGTACGACACAAGGAGAACAGCAGAAAAACTTGAAGTCAGAAGCAGCTCATGAATCTTTGTCTTATGATCTGCAAGAGCACTTATTTGAACCTGGAGGAGAGTTGTGGAATCACAGGAACAAGCTCATATTGATTGAGAAGAAAGCAGCAGCAAAAACAATTGATTTTGGAAATCTTTCATTCTCTGGAGAAAAGGTGTTGCACGTCCCAGCTCCTAAAGATTTTCACTATGAAACCAAATGGAGAATGAAACCAAGTCAGTCACGGATCCAACAAACCAGACAACACAGCAAATGGCCACCTGATCATCAAGATATTTGATGTGATCATGGAAAGCACCAAGGAATGGAAGCATGAACCTGAACCTGAAGAGCTTGTAGCTGAGGATGCAACATTGAAGAATGCATTGAAACAAGAAGAATACATTGGTCTTGGTCGAAGCTTGATCATCCAAGACACCTTAACCATCATTCAATCCATTCCACCTTCAAGCTGATCATCAACTAGGCAAGTAGGATTGTGTGTACTCTTTTCCTCACTTTGGTTTTGTCCCAATGGGTTTTACGGAGGGAGGTTTTTAACGAGGCCACAAGACTACTTCACATATCACCTAGATGATGATCCCGGAACAACCACATATCTACCATATGCTATGTTTTTATCCTATGCTTTTTATTTCATGTTTATTTCGAATATTCTTTAGGGGAGGAGCGTTTTCTCATTAGTCTCTTTGTATTCCTGAGACCTTGTGCATGTATAAGGATCTCTATATTTATATGTTCCGGAAACCCTTCTCTAAAGCAAGCAATCTTTTATCAAAAACCTTTTCTCTCTTCTCTCTTGTCTTTGGCGAGTTGAAGTGTTTCTGGTGTGTAATATCCAGAGTCTAAGGGTGTCTAAGTTGGTGTGTCATATCCGATTCAGTCATCTAGGAGTATCAAGAGATCATCCATCCCTCTTGTGTCACCATTCGATCCACATGCCTTGAAAAACTTGAGTCTTTTGATTCGTTTCTGCAAGGATTATCCCATCTGTTCCAGAGAGCATCCTAGGATCTTATCAAGTGGTATCAGAGCACACTCTGAGTTTGGTATTCACTTCTGTTATCCATCATTCTCATCTATCCATCTTCTACAAAAAAAGGAGTTTTATTTTTATTGTTCTTCAAATCTGCTGGATCTTTTGGGAAGTGTGTGTTCGCGTTATTCTTTCTTTGGAAAGCAAGATTTGAGGACAAATCTTTTTGAAGAGGAGGATATGATGTGATCTTGGGCTCATATATGATGTAATGGCCGTGAAATACATTCAGAAATTGGCCAATGATGTTAGCTAATATGCCCAGCCCATTTTTATCAAGTTCCAAGCCCAAGAAGATCCAAAATCAAGTGGTTTTCTTGCTGTCTAAAAAGAGTGACGAAAATTGGAGAATAAATTGCATGGAAAGCTTCTCTCTCCTCCATGCATTGTTTTGTGATTTCCTAGACTATTAAATAACTAGCTTTGTGAGCAAGTTTAGTTTCCTATAAATAAGTTGTAATCTCCATTGAAATAAATTAAGTTTTGTTTTCAATAAAGATTAGAGAAGTTTCTCTCTTTCAAGATGTGATGTCTTGTAAATTTTGGAACTCCATGTTCATGGTGTGTCATATCTATGTTCATGGCTGGTCTAGACTTATCATAGATCCTTTCGCAGATCTTTGTGGTGTCTCTCAATCCATCTCTCTATCCATTCCTTGTTGGTGTCATATCCAGTAAGCTTTCGATTTCTTTGGTGTGTAATATCTAGAGAATCGATCCACTGGTGAATCAAAGGAATTTCCGCAACCTTTGTGTGCCATTCAATCCACATCCTTTGATCTATTGAGATTTCACAGTCTCTTGGACGCAAAGCTTATCTCCTCACCAACTTAGAGTGCATCATCCTTGGGAGGTTCTCATCATTTGGTATCAGAGCAACTCTGGAAGGGAAGTGTTCATCTTTCTCTCTGATTTTCGATTTGTCTCTTCATATTCATGTTAAGAACTGATAGATCTGTGTTGTGGCTGTCGAATCTGAAAGATTAGGATCTTCTGATCTTGTTTTAGTGTTTAGACTCTTCACATACTTTCTGATTAAGTTTTCGAATCATCTGTTTGTAGGTTTCTGATTCTGTTTCTGAGAAATCAATTTGCGTGTTTGATAATCTACTCTGTTTTGATTAAACCTATTGATTCTAGGTTAGAAACTGAAGTTGAATTCGAAATCTGCTTGTTCTGTGACAAGTTTAAAACTGATATGTTCTGTTTCTGAGTTTGTTTCTGCTATGAATCTGTTTTGTTTCTGTTCCAAGTGTGTTTTTGTTCTGTATCCGTTCTGTTGTTGTTCACTTGATCTGGATTCGAAATTTCAAGTACCAAGCTCTCTCTGTTTCAAGTGTTAACTTCTGTTTTGTTGTTTGCTTGAGTCTAATTTCGAAAATTAAAATACCAATCTGATTGTTTTCTGTTCCTGAAACTAGGTTGATCTTAAGCTTATCTTTTTTTTTATTGTGTGTTTTGTTTATCTAGAACTTGTTACTGGTTTTCTTTTCTTTTGTTTCTCAGGAACAATGGCAGGAGATCAGAAAGGAGAACTCACTAAGGATAAAAATCTGTTACTCAAGGCTATGAATGCTCAGCTGCAGCAAGAGATGGAAGCCAGCCTTGATAAATTTCGACAAGAGTTTAGACAAGAACTTCAACAAGCTACTGGTCTCAGTCTTGAGTCTAGAAGAAGTGAGAGGAGGCAGAGACGTGAGCATGAAGGCAGAGGCAATAGCAGAGAAAATTTTGCTGATCAAAACCTGAAAATCCCCCTTTCTATGGTGACGCTGATCCTGCTGCATATGTGGAGTGGGAAGAGAAGATCAAGTTGATTTTTAACTATCAACACTATGCTGAAAGGAAGAAGGTTCAAATGGCTACTGCTGAGTTTTATGGTTATGCTTTAAGCTGGTGGAATCAATTGGTAAAGTCTAGAAGTCTTGATGGAAAAGAACCAGTGGAAACATGGCCTAAGCTGAGGGATATGATGCGTAGAGAGTTTGTTCCAAGACAATACCACAAGGAAGTACTTCGAAAGCAGTCTGAGACCAAGCTATGCTCTTCAAACTCAGTCCACAAACAACAAGACAGCATGACATCACGTCCATCCAGTGATATTGGCTCATCTAACAAGGAACCAATCTGTTACAGCAAGGAGAAGACAGTCTCTAAGCCATTTAAAGAAGATAAACAATTCTGTTTATTCAGTGAAAAGGATAAGGAGGCATTGTTACAAGTAATGATGGATGTGGAGAAGCAAATCAAAAGGACCAACACAGCACGTCCATCCATTGAAACACAGCATCAAGAACCAGTAACTACTGTTTCAAAACACAAAGTGGCAGAACCAGAACCAGTTGCGCCTATCCAAGAAGATCAAGCCAAAGTAACCTCACATATCTTTCATAAAGAAGAGCAGCCTGTTCAGAACGTCATGGTCCCTTTCAAACAACACATGGTAGCAGAGAAGAGACCCAGGGAACCTCAGAGAGCTCGCAGAATGAATCAACTAATTGTATTTGATCCATGTGATTTCCAAAAGACCTTCTTAGGTACTGTTCTGTTCACTCCTTTTGTTTGGTACAAGAAAAGAGCAGTGGAGCTATCAAGACACGACTTGGGTATGAGACATGTTGTATTTGAGCCTGGAGGAGAGGTCTGGAATCAGAAGAACAAGATCAAACAAATTAAGAAGAATTCCGCTGCACCAACATTTGATTTTGTAGATTTCTCATCCTTTGAAGATAAGGGGTTGCACGTCTCAGCTCAGCAAGAGTTTCACTATGAAACCAACTGGAGAATGAAGTCAATTCAGTCATGGATCCAACAAACCAGACAACGCAGCAAATGGCCTCCTGATCATCAAGATATTGCTAGTTTTGCAAAATATGTCGGTTTGGATCTTTCCTAAGAGAAACTTATATCTGATTGTGATGGAAGGTTACAGACCTATTTGTGGAGACCTGGAGCATATTTCCACAAGATTATCATCCTTGGAGAGTTCTTTGTTCGTGCTAGAACCACATGGGGTCATAAGAAGTTGAAAGTTCATCAAAAAGACTTGCTTCTCGACCATGTCAAGATATGGAAGCCACCAGATATGCAGCAACTTCAGTACCATTGCAAAGATTATCAAAATGTGATTGGAGATGAAGAAGTCAATGGAGAAATTGGTGAAGTGATCACTGGATCAGGAGAAGAACTCATGTTTTCTTCTCAAATCAAAGAGAAACCACCAGACCAACTTAGTCTACAGCAATCTCCAAAAAAACCAACCCGAGGTAACTATCTAAACTCAAAGAAGAACATAAAACCTGATTTGCTTGCTGTTGGTACAGGAAAAACTGTTGTGAGGTCTACACTTTTCGAAAAGAAGGATATAAGCTATGAATCAAACTGTCCCACATTCTTAGTCCTTCCTACATCAACAAGAAATCAGTTCGAGGCTGAAACTAATCCAGAGTTGCAAGTTAATGATTCTACAACTCAGGTACACCTACACTTACTTTATTCTGAATTATCTGAGTTTAGAACACCTCAGTCCTATATATGGCGACCAGGTGAGCATGCTAAGGTAAGTGATCATGTTTTCAAGAGTTCTTTCATCAATGATTACACAGATATAATGCACTTGTTTTTGTCAAAAGAGCCATGTGCAGATTATGATGAAGCTTGGACGCATACAAGAAGAAACAACAAGTGTGAGTATAAGAGGTTCAAGCCAACTGATTTGGATCAGGATAAGCACCAAGACGTCACTAGCTTTATCCTCATCAAAGAAGCACCACCAGATGCAGCACACAAGCCAAAACCGAGAAAAAACCAATTTGGGATAAGATTATTACTATTTGATAAATTTTCATGTGCTAACTTGCTTTGTTTCAATGTATCAGGTTAAAGTGATGAATCAGGAACTAAATGGATTAATACCTTCTACATATCCGAACCAGTCAGCAACAATGTATCAAAGAGGCTTGCAAGGTAAAACAGATTTGAGGACAAATCTTTTTGAAGAGGGAGGGGATGATGTGATCATGGAAAGCACCAAGGAATGGAAGCATGAACCTGAACCTGAAGAGCTTGTAGCTGAGGATGCAACATTGAAGAATGCATTGAAACAAGAAGAATACATTGGTCTTGGTCGAAGCTTGATCATCCAAGACACCTTAACCATCATTCAATCCATTCCACCTTCAAGCTGATCTTCATCAAGGCAAGTAGGATTGTGTGTACTCTTTTCCTCACTTTGGTTTTGTCCCAATGGGTTTTACGGAGGGAGGTTTTTAACGAGGCCACAAGACTACTTCACATATCACCTAGATGATGATCCCGGAACAACCACATATCTACCATATGCTATGTTTTTATCCTATGCTTTTTATTTCATGTTTATTTCAAATATTCTTTAGGGGAGGAGCGTTTTCTCATTAGTCTCTTTGTATTCCTGAGACCTTGTGCATGTATAAGGATCTCTATATTTATATGTTCCGGAAACCCTTCTCTAAAGCAAGCAATCTTTTATCAAAAACCTTTTCTCTTCTCTCTTGTCTTTGGCGAGTTGAAGTGTTTCTGGTGAGTAATATCCAGAGTCTAAGGGTGTCTAAGTTGGTGTGTCATATCCGATTCAGTCATCTAGGAGTATCAAGAGATCATCCATCCCTCTTGTGTCACCATTCGATCCACATGCCTTGAGAAACTTGAGTCTTTTGATTCGTTTCTGCAAGGATTATCCCATCTGTTCCAGAGAGCATCCTAGGATCTTATCAATATTGCTAGTTTTTCAAAACATGTCGGTTTGGATCTTTCCCAAGAGAAACTTATATCTGATTGTGCTGGAAAGTTACAGACTTACTCGTGGAGACCTGGAGCATATTTCCACAAGATTATCATCCTTGGAGAGTGCTTTGTTCGTGCTAGAACCAGCTGGGGTCATAAGCAGTTGGAAGTTAATCAAAAAGACTTGCTTCTCGACCATGTAAAGATCTGGAAGCCACCAGATATGCATCAGCTTCAATACCATTGCAGAAAGAATCAAACCATGATTGGAGATGAAGAAGTCAATGTAGAAATTGGTGAAGTGATCACTGGATCAGGAGAAGAACTCATGTTTTCTTCTCAAATCAAAGAGAAACCACCAGATCAACTTAGTCTACAACAATCTCCAAAGAAACCAACCCGAGGTAACTATCTAAACTCAAAGAAGAACATGAAACCTGATCTTCTTTTTATTGGTACAGGTCAAACAGTTTTGAGTGCTACACTATCCAAAAAGAGAGATTATCAGGGTATCAATGATGAATCCTTGGTTAAGTTTGAGCTGCAACAAACAAACCTTGAAAACGGTCTGGCCGCCAGCTTTGACATAGGAGCAGTCCGAGGGTCATATCTCAACAACCACAAGGAATTAACCAACAAAATCGACTGCCATGGAAACTTAACTCATCAGGGTCTTACGTCGAATTGGAATCAGTTCCAAAGATGTTCAGGTGAGAGAGTTATGGATCCTGCAAACCGACTGATCCTGTGCTTGCCTTACTTGGAACTTTATAAGTTTGGAACACTTCAAGCTTACATATGGCGACCAGGTGAGAATGCTAAGGTAAGTGATCATGTTTTCAAGAGTTCTTTTAACGATTACACAGATATGATGCACTTGTTTTTGTCAAAAGAGCCATGTGCAGATTATGATGAAGCTTTGAAGCACACAAGGAGAAAGAACAAGCATGTGAAAGATAAGAGGTTCAAGCCACCTGATTTGGATCAGGATAAGCACCAAGAATTCACTGGCTTCATCCTCATCAAAGAAGCACCACCATATGCAGCACATAAACCAAAACCGAGCAAAAACCAATTTGGGATAAGATTATTACTCTTTGATAAATTTTCGTGTGCTAACTTGCTTTGTTTCATTGTATCAGGTTTGAGTAATGAATCAGGAAATAAATGGATCAATGCCTTCTACATATCCGAACCAGTCAGCAACAATGCCTATCAAAGAGGCTTGCAAGGTAAGTGTAATCAGATTTTAAACTTTGATGTTACTGACTTGGTCCCCTCTATTGCAGGTAAAACAGATTTGAGGACAAATCTTTTTGAAGAGGGAGGGGATGATGTGATCATGGAAAGCACCAAGGAATGGAAGCATGAACCTGAACCTGAAAAGCTTGTAGCTGAGGATGCAACATTGAAGAATGCATTGAAACAAGAAGAATACATTGGTCTTGGTCGAAGCTTGATCATCCAAGAAACCTTAACCATCATTCAATCCATTCCACCTTCAAGCTGATCATCATCAAGGCAATTAGGATTGTGTGTACTCTTTTCCTCACTTTGGTTTTGTCCCAATGGGTTTCACGGAGGGAGGTTTTTAACGAGGCCACAAGACTACTTCTCACATTCCCTAGATGATGCATCTCGGTTACACCTTGGACCGACCTTATGTTATCCTATGTTTTTAATTTACTCTCTATGTATTTTCGAGAGGAGCCTCTTTGCCTTCTTTTCTTATGTTTTCGAGATGTTGTGCATGTACAGCCTTCTCCCTTTATATGCTGGATGAAATTGAGTAATAAACCATCAAATATTTCAGTCAAAAATTTGTTTCGTCTTCCTTACTTCTCTGTCGAGATTACATAAGGTTTCTGGTGTGTAATATCCAGAGTTAAGGGCTTTTATTTGGTGTGTCATATCCAGATCAGTCGCCTAGGAGTATCAAGAGTCTCTTCATCCCTCTTGTGTCACCATTCGATCCACAAACCTTGATAAACTTGAGTCTCTGATTCGTTTATGCAAGGATCTATCCCATTTGTTCCAGAGCATCATCCTAGGATCTCATCACTTCGGTTAAAAGTGGGATAACTTCTTCATCATAACTCCTATGATCTTGATTCAACTTCAGGGTGATTCTACACTGATTTATGAGTCCAAATCAAGCTTCTTACATCGTGATTCATTCTGGTTTTATTAGTATCAAGAAAAAATTGCCAACTCTCAAAACAGGGCAAACTGGAATCACTTCGGTTAAAAGTGGGATAACTTCTTCATCATAACTCCAATGATATTGATTTAACTTCATGGTGATTCTACACTGATTTATGAGTCCAGATAAAGATTCTTACATCTTGATTCATTATAGTTTTATTAGTATCAAGAAGAAATTGCCAACTCTCCAAACAGGGCAAATTGGAATCACTTCGGTTAAAAGTGGGATAACTTCTTCATCATAACTCCAATGATATTGATTCAACTTCAGGGTGATTATCCACTGATTTATGATTCCAAATAAATCTTCTTACATCTTGATTCATTCTGATTTGATTAGAATCAAGAAGAAATTGGCAAATCTCCAAACAGGGTAAACTGGAGTCACTTCGGTTAAAAGTGGGATAACTTCTTCATCATAACTCCTATGATCTTGATTCAACTTCAGGATGATTCTACACTGATTTATGAGTCCAAATCAAGATTCTTACATCTTGATTCATTCTGGTTTGATTAGAATCAAGAAGAAATTGCCAAATCTCCAAACAGGGTAAACTGGAATCACTTCAGTTAAAAGTGGAATAACATCTTCATCATAACTCCTATGATATTGATTCAAATTCAGGGTGATTATCCACTGATTTATGAGTCCAAATAAAGCTTCTTACATCTTGATTCATTCTGTTTTGATGAGAATCAAGAAGAAATTGCCAAATCTCCAAACAGGGTAAACTGGAATCACTTTGGTTAAAAGTGGGATAACTTCTTCATCATAACTCCTATGATCTTGATTCAACTTTAGGGTGATTCTAAACTGATTTATGAGTCCAAATCAATATTCTTACATCGTGATTCATTCTGGTTTTATTTGTATCAAGAAGAAATTGCCAAATCTCCAAACAGGGTAAACTAGAATCACTTCGGTTAAAAGTTTGATAACTTCTTCATCATAACTCCAATGATATTGATTTAACTTCAGGGTGATTATCCACTGATTTATGATTCCAAATAAAGCTCT
>CAJHQQ010005426.1:0-17167 GCA_905132885.1 Moricandia moricandioides
TGCTTGGTCCAAGGAAAAGTGTGCAGCCTTATTGTTGATGGAGGTAGTTGTGTGAATGCTGCAAGTGAAACAATGGTCCAGAAGTTGGGATTGAAGGTTCAGAAACATCCCAAGCCTTACCGGTTACAATGGCTGAATGAAGAAGGCACCATGAAGGTTTCAAGTCAAGTTCTCATTCCCTTAGCCATTGGGAGATATGAAGATGAAGTCTTGTGTGATGTGTTGCCTATGCAAGCTGGTCACATACTTCTTGGAAGACCTTGGCAATCTGATCGCCGAGTCATCCATGATGGCTTCACCAACAAGCACTCCTTTGAGTTCAAGGGCCGCAAGACCACCCTGGTTCCCTTGACAACCAAGGAAGTACAACAAGATCAGATTCAACTCCAAAAGAAGAAGGAGATTGATCTAAAACCGGCTGGAACTAAGCAGCCAAACTTCTATGCTAACATGGGTGATATCAAAAGAACTCTCCAAACAAAACAATCTGCTATCTTACTTGTGTTTAAAGAAGCTCTTTTGAACCTAACTGATTCTACACCGGTGTATCCGAGTGAAATGGTTTCTCTTTTGCAGGAATTTCAAGATGTATTTCCAGAAGACAATCCCATTGGTTTACCACCTTTGAGAGGGATTGAGCATCAGATAGACTTTGTACCAGGATCTACACTTCCAAACCGTCCAGCGTACAGAACCAATCTGGTTGAGACCAAGGAGTTGCAAAGACAAGTAGAGGAACTCATGGAGAAGGGCTATATCCGAGAGAGTTTGAGCCCATGTGCTGTACCAGTGCTCCTAGTGCCTAAGAAGGATGGTACATGGCGCATGTGTGTTGATTGTAGATCAATCAACAACATCACAGTGAAGTATCGCCACCCTATCCCTAGACTTGATGATATGCTTGATGAATTGCATGGTTCTTGCATCTTTTCTAAGATTGATTTAAAAAGTGGTTATCATCAGATTAGGATGAAAGAAGGAGATGAATGGAAAACTGCATTCAAAACTAAACATGGATTATATGAGTGGTTAGTTATGCCATTTGGATTAACCAATGCACCTAGTACATTCATGAGGTTAATGAATCATGTTCTTAGATCATTCATAGGCATTTATGTTGTAGTATACTTTGATGACATCTTAGTATATAGTAAGAACTTAGAAGAGCATCTAGATCATCTTAGGGCTGTCTTGAATGTCTTAAGGAATGAGAAGCTTTATGCCAACTTGAAGAAGTGCACATTTTGCACAGATAACTTGGTTTTCCTAGGCTTTGTTGTGAGTGCAGATGGAGTTAAGGTTGATGAGGAGAAGATCAAAGCCATCAAAGATTGGCCGAGTCCAACCACAGTAGGAGAAGTGAGGAGTTTCCATGGACTTGCTGGGTTCTATAGGCGATTTGTGAGGGACTTTAGCACCATTGCAGCTCCCTTGACTGAAGTGATAAAGAAGGATGTTGGATTCAAGTGGGGAGAAGCACAAGAGAAGGCTTTCCAGAGCCTAAAAGAGAAGCTTACTCAATCACCTCTTCTTATGCTTCCTGATTTTACTAGAACATTTGAAATAGAATGTGATGCCTCAGGAATTGGAATTGGTGCTGTGTTGATGCAGGATAGGAAGCCTATTGCATACTTCAGTGAGAAGCTTGGAGGAGCCACTCTCAACTATGCAACCTATGACAAAGAGCTATATGCTTTGGTGAGGGCATTACAAACGTGGCAACACTACTTGTGGCCCAAGGAGTTTGTCATAGACACTGATCATGAGTCCCTAAAGTATCTAAAAGGGCAGAGTAAGCTAAGCAAGAGGCACGCAAGGTAGGTTGAATTCATTGAGACCTTCCCATACGTGATCAAGTATAAACAAGGTAAGGAGAATGTAGTTGCTGATGCACTATCTCGAAGGTATGTTCTCTTGACCACCCTAGATGCTAAGTTGCTTGGTTTTGAGCAGATAAAAGAAATGTATGACACTGACCATGATTTCAAGGAAGCCTATGCTTCATGTGCTAAGTTTGCTGCAGGGCATTACTTTAGAAAGGAAGGCTACTTGTTTTATGACAATAGATTGTGTGTGCCTAATTGCTCTTTGAGAGATCTTTTCATCAGGGAATCCCATGGGGGCAGTCTAATGGGACACTTTGGGATTGCCAAGACCTTAAAAGTTTTGCAGGATCACTTCTACTGGCCGCATATGAAGAGAGATGTAGAGAGAATCTGTGGGAGGTGTGCTACTTGTAAGCATGCCAAGTCCCAAGTTCAATCCCAGGGTTTGTATACTCCTTTACCCATTCCACACCATCCTTGGAATGACATTTCTATGGAATTTATTGTTGGTTTACCTAGGACTAGAACAGGAAAGGATTCAATCTTTGTGGTTGTTGATAGGTTCTCTAAGATGGCACATTTCATAGCATGTCATAAGACTGATGATGCATTGCACGTTGCTAACTTGTTCTTTAGAGAGGTTGTTCGTTTGCATGGCATGCCTAGAACTATAGTTTCTGATAGGGACACTAAGTTTCTTAGTTACTTCTGGAAGACACTTTGGTCTAAGCTAGGCACTAAACTATTGTTTTCCAGTACATGTCATCCTCAAACTGATGGGCAAACTGAGGTGGTTAATAGAACCTTAGGGACACTCCTGCGTGCATTCATTAGAAAGAACTTAAGGACATGGGAAGAATACTTACCACACTGTGAATTTGCATACAATTATGCTATGCATTCTGTATTGAAATAAATAAAGGGATGACTAGAAGAAGAAGCTGGTTGATGATCCAAGGATAAGTTCATAAGAGAAGGCAATTTGGTTCGGTTTGTACAGACTTGATCCACAAGCTACCACTTAACCTAACCTGACTTGCAAGGCAAGGAATAAGTTGTGGAGACTAATATGGACGTTGGGAACCTCTAAGAAGTCAAGGAAACCAGTTTGAATTCAAAATAAATGATCTGGTTTGAATTAAGCAAGAAGGAGTCACATGGGTGCATAAGGAGTTGTGTAGAGCTGTCACTATCACCAAGGAAGGATGTGCCTCACCTCCTGTCCCTTTCTACTCTTCCTGCACGTCCAGACCTTGGCTCTATCCCCTTTGGCTTCATCTCATTCCTACAGAATTATTTGTTTATGTTTCCCTGTTTTAATAATTATTTAGTCTTGTGTATTGCCTATTTAAAGGCTTCTCCATCACTTGTAACATTTATCCAGTATCAATACAAGTTCTCTCAGTCTAATTTCGTGGCTCTCTCTCCCTTGCTTGTGTCTAAGCAATATTCACAATGTAAGGAGTTTAGAGTTATGGTTTAGAGGCTGCCTTAACTCTCTTTCTCTTAAGGCAGCCTAATACTTGTAAAACTCACTTAAACTCGTCTTTATCTACTATTCTTACTCTAGCTTACTGATTCTAATTCCCATTCTCCTTAAGTACACAAACTCAAAGTGTTGTGTTGCTGCAGAAGGATAGATTCAAACTAGAGCTTCTTTTCCACACATAACCAGTTTACTGTCTAGGATCTTAGTTATAGTGTAGGCTATTTAAGATGATTCAACCACCAGTTGGTTGTCTCTTCCATTGAATGGTGAGTTCCTGTTGTATGGTTGAAGGGGATTCAGTTACAAGTTAAATGAATACTCTCTTGACATGAGACAAACACTCATGTATTCCAACATGGTATCAGAGCCTTGTTGCTCTTCTTTGGGATTAAACTCACCTATTTTCTCTCAGTTTTGAATAAATATTTTCTCTCCCACTCTGATATAGTGTTAGCTTGGTCAGTACTTGAGTTAGTATCTTGAATCAAGCTTGAGGAAGAGAAAGATTTAGAAAATGCTTCACCATTATGCTTTATCCATTGGATAATAGCTTGTTCTTTATGGAGCATCTCTTTGACCAGTGGACAAATTGTTTTGATCCATTGGTTTCTTTGTTGTGTGAGCCATAGAAAACACTTGTTTATGTGTTATTCTGATGGTTCTCTTCCTGCAAGCCCTGGAAAACATCAGTTCATGAGTTATTCTAGTGGCACTTGTCTAAGATCAGTGAGCAAATTAATTGTTCGATGGTCCATTGTGTTTCAGCTACTAAAGCACCAAACTCTTGATGAGTAATGGATGCTCCTGGCTGTTTATGCTTCCGCAAAACTCAAGAAAACAGAGCAAAACTCTGTCCATTAGAACTCTTGATCAAATTCTATGTTCTCTATTCTCTCATTCTTCGATTCTCAGGTTACTTTCTCCATAATTCTCCCATTCTCTGGCTACTAATACTCTGGTTACATCATTCTCTACTCTCTACTTATTTTCTGGTTACTTTTACTCTGGTTACGTTCTCCACAAACTCTTGTTTAGAATATGCCTAAGGTTGTTAAACTGTCTTGAAGTGAAGCTGTCTGGAAAGAGTTGTCTTGCTTCTGCACTTTGGCAAATTGATTGTGTTATTTCCTGAATGCTTAGTCTTGTTGATTACGATTCAGAGAGTGTTTCTAGGATAGGATCTTAAAGATATCTGTCCATTGCTGTTGTGCTTATTTAAATTGTGTGTTTAAAGATCAGACTTGGTGAAAACCAATGTTCTGGTCTCTTGGTGTCTACTTATGCTTGTCTTAGTGTTTGTTGACAGGCTGTCCATGTTGATCAGAGCCTGCACAAGATGCATATTCCTGACAATGGAGATTGCCCACTGCCCATCAACACTTTGGACACTGATTATGTCCATTAACTTCCAAGATGGTTGAGAGGATGAATGGAGCAGTGGAGAGATTGCTCAGAAGTGACTTACCTGATGCCAAGAGGGTGGACTGGAAGTACACTTAAGAGAAAAGATCACAATTCAAGCCAAGAGGGCTGTGGTCTCAAGGCATTGGTGATCATCATTGGCTCTCATCTTCCAAGCTTGACCACATACTCTTATTCTCAGGTCAAGCTTGAGGAGGGGTGTTAAAATGAGAAGCCAATGTCCATTCTTCAGAAACTTATGCAAGGGAAGTACCTAAATCTATATTCATTCTTATGATTGAATAGGTTTGCCCCTTGAGAATTGATGCATGTATTTGTGCATTGTTTGAATCAGGTACCTATTGAGCTCATGAACAAGGCAGACTTGGACTCAACCCATGATGAAGGCAAGTAGCCAAAAGAAAGGGGGAGACAAGCTCTGACCACAAGAAGAAGCTCAAAGGTGTGATGAGTGTGAAGCAAGGAACGCACTGGTACCTGCTGGCCATTGAAGAAAGGCCATGATCCAGAGTCTAAGGAGTCCATGAAAATAATCTTAAGCTCCTTAGGTTCACTGGCCAATCCCTAGGCTGAAGGTGGTTGCACTCTTTTTCCCTAAGTGATGGTTTTATCCCAAGAGGTTTTCTAAACTTAGGTTTTTAATGAGGCAAGTGCTCTCAGTTCCAAGCTTGTCCAAGGATCTCCTATGGTCAAGCTTGAGGGGGAGTATTGAAATAAATAAAGGGATGACTAGAAGAAGAAGCTGGTTGATGATCCAAGGATAAGTTCATAAGAGAAGGCAATTTGGTTCGGTTTGTACAGACTTGATCCACAAGCTACCACTTAACCTAACCTGACTTGCAAGGCAAGGAATAAGTTGTGGAGACTAATATGGACGTTGGGAACCTCTAAGAAGTCAAGGAAACCAGTTTGAATTCAAAATAAATGATCTGGTTTGAATTAAGCAAGAAGGAGTCACATGGGTGCATAAGGAGTTGTGTAGAGCTGTCACTATCACCAAGGAAGGATGTGCCTCACCTCCTGTCCCTTTCTACTCTTCCTGCACGTCCAGACCTTGGCTCTATCCCCTTTGGCTTCATCTCATTCCTACAGAATTATTTGTTTATGTTTCCCTGTTTTAATAATTATTTAGTCTTGTGTATTGCCTATTTAAAGGCTTCTCCATCACTTGTAACATTTATCCAGTATCAATACAAGTTCTCTCAGTCTAATTTCGTGGCTCTCTCTCCCTTGCTTGTGTCTAAGCAATATTCACAATGTAAGGAGTTTAGAGTTATGGTTTAGAGGCTGCCTTAACTCTCTTTCTCTTAAGGCAGCCTAATACTTGTAAAACTCACTTAAACTCGTCTTTATCTACTATTCTTACTCTAGCTTACTGATTCTAATTCCCATTCTCCTTAAGTACACAAACTCAAAGTGTTGTGTTGCTGCAGAAGGATAGATTCAAACTAGAGCTTCTTTTCCACACATAACCAGTTTACTGTCTAGGATCTTAGTTATAGTGTAGGCTATTTAAGATGATTCAACCACCAGTTGGTTGTCTCTTCCATTGAATGGTGAGTTCCTGTTGTATGGTTGAAGGGGATTCAGTTACAAGTTAAATGAATACTCTCTTGACATGAGACAAACACTCATGTATTCCAACATTCTGCTTCTAAGTATTCACCTTTTGAAATTGTTTATGGGTTCAATCCCACCTCTCCTTTGGATCTAATGCCTTTACCTGAGTGTGAAAGGATAAGTCTATATGGCAAGAAGAAAGCCGAGTTGGTTCAACAAATTCATGAGAAGGCTAGACAGAACATTGAGCAGAAGACCAAGCTTTATGAGAAGCAAGCTAACAAGGGGAGACGTGTGAGGGCCTTTGAAGTTGGTGACCAAGTGTGGTTGCACCTGAGGAAGGATAGGTTCCCCAACGAGAGGAAGTCCAAGCTGATGCCAAGGGTTGATGGACCCTTTGAGATCATCCACAAGATCAATGACAATGCCTACAAACTTGATCTCCAAGGTAAGTACGATGTATCAAATAGCTTCAATGTCACTGACTTGGCTCCTTTTGCTGTAGATGAACCTGATTTGAGGACAAATCCTTTTCAAGAGGGAGGGGATGATGTGATCATGGACCGGATCACTAAGGAGAACAAGGAGAGTCTAGATGAGCCACATGAAGCCACATTGCACCAGCAACCTGGTGATGATGATCTAGCCATTCCTGAAGGTCCCATGACTCATTCCAGAGTCAAGAAGCTTAAAGAGAATGTTGTTGGATTACTCACTTCACATCCACAACAAGAAAGTCTTGGACAAGGTCTGATCCGAGATGTCTTGATCACCATTCAAGCCATCTCTACATCAAGCTGAGTTAGTGTCTAGGCAAGACATGGGGTGCGTGCTCTTTTCCTTGCTTTTGGTTTTGTCCCACGAGGTTTTCTGGAGGAAGGTTTTTAACGAGGCCACAACTTGTCTTCACATCACCTAAGTCCTATCTCGGTCCAAGACTATAGAAGTTTACATTTTCATTTCATTTCATTTTAAAAACTTACGTTAAACTTAGTTTCCATTTTGGTTATTGTCGAAACCCTAGAGAGCATGTTCTCTGGTTTCTTATTTAAAGGGGTCCCTAAACCCTATTGTACTCATCCAGCTTTTTAATAAACAAGTTTCTTTCTCCTTGACGGCTCTCTCTCTAGAAAGTGTGTCGAGTCTGGTGTGTAGTATCCAGAGACCTAAGGGTGTTTAATTTGGTGTGTCATATCCAAGTTATTCATCTAGGAGTATCAAGAGATCATCCATCCCTCTTGTGTCACCATTCAATCCACACGCCTTGAAGGACTTGAGTCTCTGATTCGTTATTGCAAGGATATATCCATTCCCATCTGATGCGTCCCTAGGATGCTCTTTGGTTGATGGGAATGGATAGATCCTTGCAAGAACGAATCAGAGACTCAAGTTCTTCAAGGCGTGTGGATTGAATGGTGACACAAGAGGGATGAATGATCTCTTGATACTCCTAGATGAATGATTTGGATATGACACACCAAACTAAACACCCTTAGATCTCTGGATACTACACACCAGAACTCGGCACACTTTCTAGAGAGAGAGAGCCGTCAAGATGAATGTTATTTATTTATTAAAAGACTGAATGACTACAAGAGGGTGTAGAGAACCCTTTAAATAAGAAACCAGAGAACATACTCTCTAGGGTTTCGACAATGAACCAAAAAAGGAAAGAAAGAAAACTATAGTCTAAGTTTAACATAAGTTTAAAAATGAAATAAAGATGTAACTTCATTTAGCCTTGGACCGAGAATAGAGCCTAAGTGATGTGAAGACAAGTTGTGGCCTCGTTAAAAACCTTCCTCCTGGAAAACCTCGTGGGACAAAACCAAAAGCAAGGAAAAGAGCACGCACCCCATGTCTTGCCTAGACACTAACTCAGTTTGATGTAGAGATGGCTTGAATGGTGATCAAGACATCTCGGATCAGACCTTGTCCAAGACTTTCTTGTTGTGGATGTGAAGTGAGTAATCCAACAACATTCTCTTTAAGCTTCTTGACTCTGGAATGAGTCATGGGACCTTCAGGAATGGCTAGATCATCATCACCAGGTTGCTGGTGCAATGTGGCTTCATGTGGCTCATCTAGACTCTCCTTGTTCTCCTTAGTGATCCGGTCCATGATCACATCATCCCCTCCCTCTTGAAAAGGATTTGTCCTCAAATCAGGTTCATCTACAGCAAAAGGAGCCAAGTCAGTGACATTGAAGCTATTTGATACATCATACTTACCTTGGAGATCAAGTTTGTAGGCATTGTCATTGATCTTGTGGATGATCTCAAAGGGTCCATCAACCCTTGGCATCAGCTTGGACTTCCTCTCGTTGGGGAACCTATCCTTCCTCAGGTGCAACCACACTTGGTCACCAACTTCAAAGGCCCTCACACGTCTCCCCTTGTTAGCTTGCTTCTCATAAAGCTTGGTCTTCTGCTCAATGTTCTGTCTAGCCTTCTCATGAATTTGTTGAACCAACTCGGCTTTCTTCTTGCCATATAGACTTATCCTTTCACACTCAGGTAAAGGCATTAGATCCAAAGGAGAGGTGGGATTGAACCCATAAACAATTTCAAAAGGAGAATACTTAGAAGCAGAATGTATAGCATGATTGTATGCAAATTCACAATGTGGTAAGTATTCTTCCCATGTCCTTAAATTCTTTCTAATGAATGCACGCAGGAGTGTTCCTAAAGTCCTATTAACTACCTCAGTTTGCCCATCAGTTTGTGGATGACATGTAGTAGAGAACAATAGCTTAGTGCCTAACTTAGACCAAAGTGTCTTCCAAAAGTAACTAAGAATCTTAGTGTCCCTATCAGAAACTATAGTTCTAGGCATGCCATGCAAACGTACAACCTCCTTAAAGAACAAGTTAGCTACATGTAATGCATCATCAGTCTTGTGACATGCTATGAAATGTGCCATCTTAGAGAACCTATCAACAACAACAAATATAGAATCCTTTCCAGTTCTAGTCCTAGGCAAACCAACAATAAAGTCCATAGAGATGTCATTCCAGGGATGGTGTGGAATGGGCAAAGGAGTATACAAACCCTGGTTTTGAACTTGGGACTTGGCATGCTTGCAAGTAGTACACCTTCCACAGATTCTCTCCACATCTCTCTTCATGTGCGGCCAATAGAAGTGATCCTGTAAAACTTTCAAGGTCTTGGCAATCCCAAAGTGTCCCATTAGACTGCCCCCATGGGATTCCCTGACAAAAAGGTCTCTCAAAGAACAATTAGGCACACACAATCTATTGTCATAAAACAAATAGCCTTCCTTTCTAAAGTAATGCCCTGAAGCAAACTTAGCACATGAAGCATAAGCTTCCTTGAACTCATGATCAGTATCATACATATCTTTTATCTGCTCAAACCCAAGCAACTTAGCATCTAAGGTGGTCAAGAGAACATACCTCCGAGATAGTGCATCAGCAACTACATTCTCCTTACCTTGTTTGTATTTGATCACGTATGGGAAGGTCTCAATGAATTCAACCCACCTTGCGTGTCTCTTGCTAAGCTTACTCTGCCCTTTTAGATACTTTAGGGACTCATGATCAGTGTGTATGACAAACTCCTTGGGCCACAAGTAGTGTTGCCACGTTTGTAATGCCCTCACCAAAGCATATAGCTCTTTGTCATAGGTTGCATAGTTGAGAGTGGCTCCTCCAAGCTTCTCACTGAAGTATGCAATGGGTTTCCTTAATGAAGAAGCAATCCTGAAGATCCAGCCGCCACAAGCCATTGGCAAGCTGTGGAGTTCACACTTGCATCATAAACCAGATCAAAGAAGACTCGAGGAACTCACTGTCCCAATGCAAGCTTGGTCCTTCATTATTCTCAGTCCCAAGCATGAGATTGAGCTTCCATGATCTGAGTATTTTCTTACCAAGTGGGGAATTCAAGTGGAGTTCACTCCCCATCATACTTATGAAAGGGAAGCACCTTAAACTCATCTCAATACATTCATTATTGTCCTTATACTTAAATTGTTATTGAGCTTAGTGTGATGAGTGCATTTCCTCAAGAACTGATGCACCTTTGGGATAATGTATCAGGTACCTTACTTGGTGATCTATGAAACAGAAGCTGGTGGTCTCTAAAACTCCTTGAAGTGGCGAGTAGTCAGAAGAAAGGGGGAGACACAACCAGCCTAAAGAAGTGATCCAAGATGTTGATGTGGGCAAGCTGTGGAGTTCACACTTGTACCACTATTTGAGGCCATGATCCAGAGCCTAAGGACTCCACCATGAGTTGTCTGAAGTTCCTTAGGCTCACTGGCCAATCCCTAGGCTTTGAAGAACTCTACTCTTTTCCTTAGCTGGTTTTGTCCCAAATGGGTTTTCTGGCTAAGGTTTTTAATGAGGGAGCTTCTTCAAGGTTCCAAGCTTGTCCAAGGATCTCCTATGGTCAAGCTTGAGGGGGAGTGTTAGAATGAAGATAAATAATGCTGGTGAAGAGACCAAGCATCAAAGATGAAGCATCCAGAGCAAGTTTGAATCTGTCCGTACAGTCTTGGCGCGCAAGTATCAAATCCTAACCTAGAGTGTCTTGGAAGTCAAGGCAAGTGGGGAACTCGTCCAGCTGAGTATTCTGAGGCATATTTGAAGTTTAAAATAGAGATCAGACCGTTGGAGACAGCTTAGGCAAGTTGGGAATTAATTAGAATAAAAGTCACATGTGCATAAGAGGATGAGCCGGCTGTCACTTTCACTCAACCAAACTGTGCCCATCTCTCTCTCCTGTCACTCTCTCTCCCTCTGGTCGAGATTCTCCTTGGCTGTATCCTTCTTGTCTTCATCAGAAACCCCACAAAAGTATTTGTTTATGTCTTCCTAGATTTAGATTAATTTAATGTATGCACACTGCCTATTTAAAGGCAGTTCATGTAACTGAATGAATCAAGCAAAGAGGAGTTCTCTTTCTTCACTATTCTCTGGTTCCATACTCCCTTAGTCTCTCATTCTCTCTAATCTCTCTGGTTACACACGAATTCACCCACTTTGATACTCAAGAACACTCTCATACTTTCATACTCTTCACTGCATTCTCTTTGATTCTCACTTAATCTCTTCATTCTCTTTCTCTTAGTTTCGACCATACTCTGTTTCTACATCACTCTCACACCTAAATTCATCTATTCTCACATGGTATCAGAGCTCTCAAGCTCCTGAAAACCTATAAAGCTTCCGCAAATCTGTTTCTGTTCAATCATCTCTTTCACACTCTGTTTTGTTTCATCCTTGTATCCTCTGGTCGAAAGGTTTTCCAGGAGGGAAAAATCTCACCAGAACTCAAGATAAAGGAGGTCTTTAATCTCTGGAACTCAAGAAAGCTTCAGCTCAGTCCAGCAAGCTTCATCAAAGTCCAGATTCAAGTTCTGTTTCTTGTAAACCAGTTGGTACATTCTATTGTCCACTGGTCCAAACTCTCTAAGATGGAGAGCCCTAATGGAATGGTGACTTCAGAAACTTTAAGGAGTCCAAAGAAGAAACCAAACAACCTCATCTGGTCCAAAATGCTGAAGATAATCCATGGAAGAAACCATTCTTGGAGAAAGGTCACTATAGGAGCATCAAAGCTAGGCTGTTCTAATCATTCTCTGGCCAGCCATGCTGAAGCTCTGTTTCTGACCAACAAATCCCACGACCAGCAAGAGGACAGGAGGGGTTTGAAGTGTCTCCTTGACCAGAAGGAGATAATCAAGAAGATGAGGTGTTGGACAGTCAATTCACACCTCAAACACTCCAAATTCAAGTGATTCACAGCCATGGAGGTTCAAGGAACTAGCTCAGGTTCCTTGGCTGTAAGTTAACCTCCTGAACTCTAATAAGAGCTTGTTGAATTGTTTTAATTGTTTCTGGTTGTGTTGAGTGTGTGTTTAGTATCTTAGGGACAGTATAATGTTACTAGAGTTTTTGAACCTAGTTTCTGTCCCATGATGCTTAAACATTGTGTATGCATTGTTCTAGGAGTTTTCTAGCATGGTTATGTCTAGCTTCTGCCCTAGAATAATTGTTTGTGCTGTTTCTGATCTAAGCTTGTTGTTTAGTATTTTGTTGCTTAAAATTGTTGCTTGCTGCATGTGTACTGTTCTAGGAGATTACTAGCAATGTTTTGTCTAGTTCTTGTCTTAGTTCTATTGTTTGTGTGCTGTATGGTCTAGGCGAGTTGCTTAGTGCCTGTTGTACGTCTTGTATTGCATTGCTGATGGTCTAGGTTAGTTTCTAGCCATTTGTTGCACTCATTGGTGTGTAGCTTGATTAGATGTGTTGCTTAGTCTAAGCTACTGCCATAAATTGTTGTTGCATTCATGAATTGTCTAGGTTGATTAGATGAGTTTTCTAGTCACTGTTTTGTCTTTTGTAATCTGTGTTTGCTTAAATGATCATAAAAATTAGCCTAAATGTCTTGTACTTGATGAATTATCATGGTTGAGCGTTTAGTGAATTATATGCATGGTTTAGGACTGAATGAGTTGTTTAGCTTCTGCCATTGCATTGTTTAAAGGTTGGGGATCAGACTTGGTGAGTTACCAAGGTCTGATCCTCTTGTGTGGTCTAATTCTTGCTGGAGTTTGAGTGTTGTTTCAGGTACACAAGAGGTGTCTGTTGAGATGTGTTGACATGAAGAAATAAATGGCATGGAGACAATCAGATTAAGCAAAGGATCAACCTACCTTGGAATGCAAGTCTGTCCGTACAACCTAACCTAGCTTGGAGTGCAAGATAGAGAAGAGGTCTACATAAATCAGAAGATGGCTTTCTCTGCCTAATAAAGAAGTATTTAATTAATCAGAAGACAAGAGAGCTGTTGGGAGCAAAGGTCACGAGATGGGAAGGATTTAAACACTGCTGGACCACTTCTGGACCACTTTGGACTGTTTAGGTCATGTCCCTTTCACCCTCTTTGCCTGAGCCACTTCTGTCCAAGAGTGCATTTGTTTAATACTTCTGCAGGTCTCTTTGTTTAATAGTTTATTGGGGATTTGTCTCCCTTTAAATATAGATGTACCATGAATCAATTAAGGCAAGGAAATCATTTCTCTCCTTCTCTCTCCTTACATTTCGAAATTCATCTCTCTCTCTCTTCTCTCTCTCTTGTTCTTCATGTTCTTCAGTTTCCAGCAAGTAAACTCTCTCTAAATCTCGTTTTCTCACATGGTATCAGAGCTAACAAGCTCCTGAAACCTTATTCTCTCACTTATTCCGCAAAATACTTTCATTTTACTCTGATAAATTTCGAAATCTCTCTTTACCCACTGGATAATAGCTGTTCTTGAGATGTTCTTGAGCTGTTCTTGATGGAAAATTCAAAAATGGTGGTGATTCCTGTTACTCTCAATGGAGTTAACTACCTTCTGTGGTCAAGACTTGTCAAGATTGCTCTTGGGGGTAGAGGCCTTTGGGAACATGTTACTGAAGGAAAAATTCTTAAGAAGACTGTTCTAGGAAAGGATGGAAAAGAAGTTGAGCTTGCTGATGATGGAAAATGGGGTCAGGAGGATCTCATGGTGTTGTCTATCATTCAAAACAGCCTTGAAGCTTCAATCTTGGAAGCTTACTCCTACTGTGAGAGCTCCAAAGAGTTGTGGGATACACTTAGGAAGGTGTATGGCAACATGTCTAATCTTAGCAGGGTGTTTGAAATCAAGAAAGAGATCAACAACCTGAAACAAGATGAAGGAGAGTTCAACCAGCATCTTGGAAAATTTTGGAGTTTATGGTCAGAACATAACATGCTTAGACCAAGTTCTAGTGATCCTGAAGTCTTAAGAGAAAGGCAAGAGCAGGATGTGGTCTTTAGTTTGCTACTTACCCTAAAGCCTTCATACAATCAGCTGATCAAGCATGTTCTCAGAGAAGACAAGCTCCCAAGTGTAGAAGGTGTGTGTGCGCTAATCCAGAGGGAACAAGTTACTCACACACTCTTTGAGAAGGAAATGAAGTCAGTTCAGCCTATAAAGCACACACCAAGCAAGAATGCGAAAATTATGCTGCCTCAAGAGTACAAGAGAGCTAAGAAACAACACAGGAGAAAGAGTCTGAAGCAAAGGAAGATGGATATTAAGATGGCCAGGAATATTATCAAGGAGATTGATCATCAGACATTTGAAGGAAAGACCATGTATTCTGCCTTCAGTAGTGACTCAAATGAAGAAGGAACGTGGAGAAGTGCATCTGGTGCTATCAGAACTGATGAAGCAGTAACCAGGAGTGATTTGAATTACTTCATTAGAGCTGCCAAGGCCATCATCTCATCAAAGAAGGCAGGTACATACTCTAAACCTATCATTATAGATTCAGGAGCTAGTCACCATATGATTAGTGATAGGAATCTGATTAGTGATGTCAAGCCAGCCTCAGGAAATGTAATTATAGCCAATGGAGATAAGGTTAAGATAGAAGGGATAGGGAACCTTAGGTTGTTTGATAGAGAATCATCTGCCTTATATATGCCTCAGTTTACTTCTAACTTACTATCAGTAAGAAAGGCTACGGTTGATTTGAGTTGTCAAGTGGTCTTCAGACCTGATGATGTTGAGTTTCAAGACCTAAAGACAGGGCAGGTGATTGGAAGAGGACACAGTCATGATGAACTCTATCATCTCAAAAGAACAGAACCATCTCCTTCTATCTGCATGATCAGTACTTCTCTGGGAATTGATGGCACTACATGGCATGCCAGATTGGGACATCCTCACGCTAGAGCTCTAAACTTAATGCTTCCTGGTGTGGTGTTTGAAAATGATGGGTGTGAAGCTTGTATCTTGGGGAAGCATTGTAGGACAGTCTTTCCAAAGTCAAGTACAATCTATGAAAAGTGCTTTGACCTTGTTCATTCTGATGTGTGGACTGCTCCCTGTCTGTCTAGAGAAAATCACAAATACTTTGTGACCTTTATTGATGAGAAGTCTAAGTACACTTGGGTGACACTGATCCAGTCTAAAGACAGAGTGCTTGAAGCTTTCAAGAACTTTCAGACTCATGTCCTCAACCATTTCAGTGCCAAAATCAAGATTCTCAGGTCAGATAATGGTGGAGAGTACACAAGTCAAGCATTCAAGCAGTATCTAGCTCAGCATGGGATTATACATCAGACAAGTTGTCCTTATACTCCACAACAAAATGGAGTAGCTGAGAGGAAGAATAGGCATCTGATGGAAGTGGCAAGGTCAATGATGTTCCATACGAATGTCCCAAAGAGGTTTTGGAGTGATGCTGTGATGGCTGCTTGTTATCTGATCAACAGGATTCCTACTAAGATTCTTAATGATCTGTCTCCATTTGAGGTACTAAACAGCAACAAGCCCCCTTTGGATCATCTGCGTGTATTTGGATGCCTCTGCTTTGTGTTGATACCAGGGGAACATAGGAGCAAGTTAGATGCCAGAAGCTCAAAAGCTATGTTCATTGGCTACTCTCCAACACAAAAGGGTTATAAGTGTTATGATCCAGTGGCAAGAAGGGTCCTAATATCAAGAGATGTAAAGTTTGTGGAGACTAAAGGCTATTATGATGAGAAGAGTTGGGATGAGGTGAAGAATCTCTCTCAATCAGCCTCAGATAAAGCAAACAATTTGAGAAGGGTAATGGAAAGCCTTGGCATCAGTATACCAGAAGAGAGGGTTGTGACTGAGCATGAGACCAAACAAGGTCCTCAGGCCCCACAAAATTTAGAGATGAGTGAGGAGCTTGAAGATGAAACTGTTGAGGTTACTCACCTTGATCCTGAAGGGGGGAACAAGACTGAACAACATGTACAACAAGGAAGTTCAGTGTCTCATGATCAAGATGAGCAACAAGAAGGGTCAGTGGTGAATGAGGATCAGTCTACGGATGACGAGGAAGCACCAGCTGAAGATGGAAATGTTCAGACTCAACCATTGAGAAGGAGTACCAGAATCCGAAATCCTCCTTCCAATTGGATCAACACAAGAGTCTACTTCAACTCACAAGCAGTATCTCACCTATACAAGCAGTGTGTTCTTTGGCTCAGTATCCACAAGAACATGTTGTGTTCATTGGTGAATTGGATCAGGAATACATTCCAAGATCATATGAAGAAGCAATGCAAGACAAGGAATGGAGAGAGTCAGTTGGTAATGAAACCAATGCGATGATAGTAAATGATACCTGGTATGAAGCTGAGCTCCCCAAAGGCAAGAAAGCAGTGACAAGTCGTTGGATCTTCACTATCAAGTACCTAGCCAATGGAAAACCAGAAAGAAAAAAGACAAGGTTGGTTGCAAGGGGATTTACTCAGACATATGGTGAAGACTACCTTGATACTTTTGCAACCAGTTGCCAAGCTACACACCATAAGGATCATACTCTCCTTAGCAGTCAACTTAGAGTGGGATCTATGGCAGATGGATGTGAAGAATGCCTTCCTACAAGGAGAGTTGGAAGATGAAGTCTACATGAGACCACCTCCTGGCCTAGAATACCTTGTCAAACCTGGAAATGTTCTTAGACTGAAGAAAGCCATCTATGGGTTGAAACAATCACCAAGGGCCTGGTATCACAAGCTCAGCACCACTCTCAATGGAAGAGGTTTTGTGAAGTCTGAAGCTGATCACACCCTCTTCACTCTCACCAGTCAACAAGGAATTGTTGTGATCCTAGTTGATGCGTCCCTAGGATGCTCTTTGGTTGATGGGAATGGATAGATCCTTGCAAGAACGAATCAGAGACTCAAGTCCTTCAAGGCGTGTGGATTGAATGGTGACACAAGAGGGATGGATGATCTCTTGATACTCCTAGATGAATAACTTGGATATGACACACCAAATTAGACACCCTTAGGTCTCTGGATATTACACACCAGAACTCGACACCTTCTAGAGAGAGAGAGAGCCGACAAGA
>CAJHQQ010005427.1:0-17154 GCA_905132885.1 Moricandia moricandioides
TCATTTCATTATGTCTTCATTTTTATTATTATTTTCTGAAAGATCTGCACAGCATATGAACACTAGGATCTCGTTAAGAAAGTAAGAACCCAGACAAAAACTGCAATATAAAATATTCGTTTGATTTTATATTATGATTCTATAATAAGTTACTTAAGAACTATCACAAATGAAAAAGGAAAGAAACCCTAATATAACTTAGGATTTGATCCGTTGGAGTCTAAAAGAAGGATTGTAAGAACCCCTAACCATTAAGAAAACCCCCTCATTTCCAGGTATAATCACAGACCGGATACACAAACTATGGCAACTTTTGATGCTGTTTTGTTTTTTTTCGTTGGTTCACATAATGTTGCAGCTTGATGTGTTCTCATCATTGAAGTAATGAGAATACTGATCACCACCATGAGGCGGATATGGGTATGGGTATGGATATGGATACGGGTACGGATGTTGTTGTTGCGGTTCAGGTGGCAAGTAGTTGACAGCGGGAGGTGGTCGAGCGTACATCATCGGCTGGAACCTCTCGTTGCCCATGGCTCGTTGCTGGTTCATAACTGCCGCTAAGTATTGTTGTTGTTGCTGTTGTTGTTGCTGTTGCAAGTAGGGATTTCCCGGAACTGAGTCTTGGCCACCACCGTTGCTTCCATGGCCTTGGAAATATCCTGGCGGCGCTCCGACGGATGGGCCGCCGCCACCTCCTGGACCCATTGCGGGTAATCCTTGAACCGCCTGCATATTATTATTACCCATTGGACCTGGACCACCACCACCACCCATTGATGGTAGATTACCCATAGGACCACCCATTGGCATACTCATGGTCGGAGGTCCACCGCCTCCTCCGCCATTGCCGCCACCCATTGGACGAAAACCCGGTGGGAGTCCTCCACTCATGGGTCCTCCTCCACCTCCGCCTCCACCGCCAGCACCACCCTTTTTACCTCCGTTGGGACCACCGATCATCTGGCCTCCGCCACCGCCTTTATTACCGTTAGGACCACCACCACCTCCCCCATTTTTTCCATCAAACTGTCCACCACCACCGCCCTTGCCTCCGTTTTGATTTGGATTCCCCACATTACCGCCGCCGCCTCCACCGGGACCTCCCTTCTTACCACCGTTACCTCCACCGCCGCTGGGCATTTGAACAGGAAAGGGAAGACCACCGGGACCTCCTTTACCCATAATATTACCACCGGCGGGTCCAGGACCACCGCCATTTTTGTGAGCGTTTAACATCTGTTGAGCGTTAGGCATCATCATGTTATTAGGCATCATCATGTTACCACCAGGTCCACCCATCATAGGCTTCATCTTGTTAGGAGGAGGAGGGTGATCATCAAACTCATCATCCTCCAAATCATCATCATCAAACTCGTCGTCTTCATCAAACTCATCATCATCACTGAAATCATCATCATCATCATCATCATCTTCAGGAACGTCAAACTTCACAGCCTTGTGAGGATTCTTGCTCACAGGAACAGAACCAGGTCCTGGACCCTTCATCTGAGGAGGAAGCTTCAGATCTTGAAACCCTTTCATCTGCTGAAGATGTTGTAGCTGCTGCAGTTGCTGTGGACTCAGCTGCTGCATCTGTTGTGGAGTTAACTGTGGAAGGCCCATCTTCGGTGGCGGCCCACCACCACCACCCATCTTCATTGCCGGCCCACCACCACCACCTCCTCCACCACCCATCTTCATTGGCGGTCCACCACCTCCTCCACCACCACCCATCTTCGGTGGCGGTCCACCACCACCGCCTCCCTTCTGGCCTTTGTTATTGTTTCCACCGCCATTACCGCCACCGCCGCCACCTTTGCCGCCGTGGTCAATCTGCATGCCTTTGAACTGATTGGCCAAGTTGGGTTGGTTCTGAATGGTGTTACTTCCCTTTGAAGCTCCCCAGATTTCGGCATGTTTACCAGATTTCAAGAGCTTCTTGATAAGAACAGAAGGGTCTACGTTTCCAGACACAGTCACTTTCCCTTGCTCAGCATCTATCTTTGTTGTGAAGACACCTGTTCCAGGAACCAAAAACAACTTAGCCTATAGTTGTGTCATAAAGTAAAAAAAATATTTTTCTTTTTTTTTTTGTTACCCTACCTTCAATTTTCTGCAAGATTTTCTTCACTTTTTGCTTACAACCATCACAGTGAATGTTCACTTTAAGAACACAAGTCTGCACAAGAAAACACCACAACAAATTTTAAAAAAAAAAACAGAGTAAACTCTCATATTACTACTGTACGAATAGTAAAATCGAAAATAGAAAAATAGTGTTGAGCGAACCTGAATCTTCATAAACTCTTCTTTACTCATTTTCTTGAATTAATTAAACTTTATCTCACTAGATCTGAGACAACTACTCTGGTTCTTGAAATTTTGATCTGCACAATTAAAAACAAAGAAAAAAACGTTACTTGAGTAATATATGGAAAAGACAGAAGCAAACATAACTGTTAAAACAAACAGTTTTACATTATATGAGAAAACAGTAACAATAGCTAGGGAGAAAGGACTCTCTATTCTTATTGGGTATTTTCCAGGGAAGACATATATGCAGAGAGAAGATTTAGAAACAGAGAAGGTAAAGTAGAGACTCACTTCAATGAAGCAAAGAAGAAGAAGAAGAAAGAAAGTTTCAGGCTTTACAGTAAGTTTGGTGAACATTAACTTCTCTACTTCATCTGTTTCAGAATGAAAGGGGGAGAGAGAGAGAGATGATGCAGAGCTGATACTTCGATATCTTTTTTAAGATGTGCTTTAATTTATTGGGAAAAATGGAGTGAGTGCAAGTACTCTTATTTTGGGCTAATATGTAAGTATAAAATACTTATTTTAATATTTTATTGCCATAAATATTATTTAATGATTAGATGTGAAAAGTAATTGCCAAAGTAGATTAGGAGTATGTGTCAAAATAAAGAAACTACATTAGGAGTACAAGTATTAATAGTATCACCTGTTTTAATGTTCTAAATTCCATCAGTATATACGTAATTCTATCTTTTTAACATACAAATAAGTTGGATTTTCGAAATAGTGTAGATTTTTAATTCTATAAACTTAATATATATTTTCCCTTTTCCATCCAGCATTAGACTTTCCGGTTTAAATTAATAATTGAACATTAAAATATAAATTAATACATTTCACTTTGAATTATATAAACTAACACTTCAGAAGGAAACGTCAGAAATGGGGACTAAGAACACTATGTGAATATTCATAAAATCCCCTATATATTAGATCATCTCCGACTTATCTAAATGCTATAATAAATAAAAATAAACTCTAATTATTTCTATTTCTTTTTTTATAACAGAAATTGTTATTTTCTTCTATATTAGAAGGAAAATAGCATTCCATTATTATAAAGTCATACTTTTATTCATCTCCGACTTATCTAAATGCTATAATAAATAAAAATAAACTCTAATTATCTCTATTTCTTTTTTATAACAGAAATTGTTATTTTCTTCTATATTAGAAGAAAAATAGCATTCCATTATTATAAAGTCATACTTTTATTCACATTTTTATGAAAATGTTACAAAAAATTAAAGATAACAAGTTAATTTTTAATTTTCATAATTAAATATTTTTCATTTAAAAAATATAAGAATACATTGGAACAAAAGATATCTCTATTATAAAGTTTCTTTATTTTTAGAAGAAAAAATAGGGAAATATATTGGATGGTTTTAGTGATTATAAAGTAGTACATTATTTTATAAGAATGTGCTTTTACTTTTAATTTACTCCTTATAAGATTTTCTTAGCTCAGCTTATGTGGCTTGGCGTGGCCTCAACGAAACAAACAGCTGTTTTATAGCAACTAATCCAATTACATTTAGATTAATTTTAATTTATTAATTACGACAGTGTACCGGTTAGTTTAACGTTACTTTGTGAGAAAACGTGAAGTTGTTCTCTCTTTATTCCTTCCGTGTAAACCGGTCCTAGGAATTTTGCGACATCAAATTTAGGAACGATCCATTCTCATTTACTTCAATATTTTCTTCCGTTTTATAACACTGAAGTAACGTGAAGTTGTTTTTCTGGAAAAAAAAAAGAACAGAGTAGATGTAGAATCTGATTATATATTTGTTCAGGGTTCACACATGCTCCACAATCTGGTTAACCGGTAGATTTCTTTTTCTTGTTATTTTGTATAAGATTAATAAATTATGAATAATGAATGTCAAAGTATATTTTTATACGTTTAAGTTAAGAGTTATATATATAAATTTGGATATTTAATCATTTTAAAATTTCTATTAAATTTACTGTTACGTATCTTTTAAAATAGGGTTATAAAAACATTATGATACTAAATAAATACATCAAATATATAGAAGCTAAACCTTATATTATACTTTTTGACATTGCATATCTATATAAAATATGACATTCCTTTGTCTCCAACTAGCATCAAATATTTTTGTTTTGTTTGTAGAAAAATGTTTATACAAATTTACAATATAATTAATACAGTCGAGTGGATCGAAATATATTTTATAATATATAAATTTGTTTTTATGCGAATAGATTGAATTTAATACTTAATTATTCAATTATATCATTGAAAAATAATTATGCAGGTATCTTACGTATAAGAAAAAATTCTTATTGTTTTATGTATGATTATAAAGTATGAATACTATATGGAGAGTATTTTTAATCCCTCTTAATTAAGAATATTATCATTTAAAACTTTTTAATTAAATGTTAACAATCTTTATCTAGAGAAATAAAAACATTATAAAATCTACTAAATAAGTGCACCAAATATATTTAACTAATTGTTATGTAAAATAAGATATTCTTTTATCTCCAGCTAGCATCGATTGTCTTTATTTTTGATAGAAAATATTCATACAAATTTACGATCAAATCAATATAATAGAGGCAATTGAAATATTATTTTATTATATAGAACACAAAATTAATTTTAACGCCAATGAGTGAACAGAATACTTAGTTATGTAATTATGTTGACAAAAAAAAGTTATACTCCATATGTAGTTATTGGAGTCCGTTCTCGTACGCCTTTAAATAGTGAGATTATTAGGTACTGTTCATTTTTTATGTGGAGCCATCGTAATGAATTGATTGCTAATTTGCCACAGTGGTTTAAACTTTAAAGTGAATCTCCTAAAAATAACGTTCATTTTTTTTTGTTTTCTATGGGTCATATGTGTGAATGGTGACAAAACGAAAGTATACAATGAATCTATAATATTTCACCTGGTAATTAGTTCTGATTTGGTTAGTATTCGATAGAGTTTGATTTGATGATCCATAAACTGCAAACAGTAAATTTATATATATGTGATGATATTATATATCACATGGTCTTTAGACTCTTTTCAGACTGGCTCAAAACATGGAGTGTTATATGGAAAAGAGCAGACAACTAAACAGAATAAAAAAAATTAAAACAACAGTTTTTATCTTTCTGGTTTGATTTATATGATTGTATAACACAATCATGATTAATTTAATTTTACGACTCAAATCACTATTGACCATATCGATTCACATATAATCGTAATAATTTGTCACAATTATATCATTCACGCATGGCTTGGGTTTTCAATCATTCACAACTATACTCGATTAATGTATTTATTTTATTTCATATAAAAATAGCCACGGATCAGGGTTTAACGATAAAGAACTGATGAATCCATTTGCTCTGCACCAATAACTTCTTGACATCAAGTTTTTTTGGTCATCTGGTAATTAACAGAGAATTACAAATTTGAAATACAAAAATGAAAATCTAGTCTAGACCGTTCTTGGAACCAACTAGATACCACAATCAAACATCCAAAAGAGGAAAACTAAGCCCTAAATAAAGCAAATAACTATGCCATAAACAAAAAATATCAAAGGACGAGAGACTTTAGCCAAGAATCTAAACTCTAGTCAAAAGAAATTGCACCAAGGAAGAACCATACGAGACTGTAGAAACGGGAAGGCCGAAGCTGACATCAAGTTATCCATGTTAAACTTTGTGTTAAAAAATATTGTTTTCTCTAAATTTTAAACATTAAAAACATAATGTATAAAATAAACAATGTTTACGGTGCAATTACAACTGTCCATGCTTTATTACCTTTTGCCGATTTTCTCTTGAGAAGTTGAGTGATACTACTACAGATAATTATGACAAGTATTAAGAGAAATTAGTATATAAGAATATGGTTTTCATTTGGCTTAATGGAAAATTAGAGATATTAACCTTAAATGAAAATAATAACAAAAACAAATCTATAGTAACTGAAACAGTGAGAATAGTGGGGAGAAAAACAAAGCAAAACAAAAAGGGTGGGGTTAGGAAATGATGAAAGGCTCACCCTTTCAAGTGAACATAATCACGTTTTCGGCCGCATCAGTTCTCTTAATCTTATTTAATATTCAGTTATTAAACATTATTTAGTTTCTCTAAGTTTAGACACTTTTCTTCGACGCATTGATCATTATTTCCCTTTGTCTCAAAAGCCTAAATATTGTAAACATAACATGAAACACTCTCCTCCCCTTGTTTTAGTTTTCTTGTTGGCTTTTAATTATTATCATTTTTTTTGTTGAAACTTTTAATTAATATCATAACTAGAAAATTTCCTTTCTTTATAGAGTTCATTGTTGGACGAGAAAGAAAATTAAAATTCACTGTTCTACTTGTCCAATTAAAAGAAAAAAAAAGATTAGGCATTAAAGGGAAAAAAAATACGCATGCATACAAAAATTAAATAGTAACCTCAGGAGGTTTAATAGTTTGCAACTTCAGTAATACTATTACTAGGGCGCTTCAAAGCTAGGGTTTTAGCGGCCCTGGTGCGAACACTCAAAGAAGTGGCCTCCGTGGGTTCAGTATCGTTGGTAGGGACGGATGCACATGTTCGGGAAATTTAGAGTATTTGGATTCAGATTCGTTGAATCCGTGATTTTAATTTCCGGATCCGGATTCGTGCTTTCCGAATATTCAGACTTCGGATATCTGTCTAAATATTATGATGTCCCTGAATATCCAGATTCGATCTGAATCCGTAAAATTAACTTATAAAATATATATTTTTAAAAACCAGAAATTCTAAAAATAATACATAAATAATATTTATACAATTATATATATATCACATATAATATTACTAAAATCAAAATACAATATTTTAAAACTTATTTATGTATAAATATTAATATATAATTATTAATAAAATTAAAAAAATAATATATTTTTTAAAAATAAATCTGAATCCAGATATTTGGACCTAAAAATTAAGATATCTGGATCCGAAATTGTGGATTCGGATCTAGATACCTAGATATCCTATTTTCAAAACGGATCTGGAGTGAATATCGGATCGGATCTGGACCATAGATAATAAGTCTCACGCCTAACTATTACTACATTGTGAATGTGAATATTGTGGTGGCTTGGTGGGTGATGTCTTTCTATTTTTAGTACCCGGTATGCTTTATTGATGTGTTGGATAACTTGTTAAAATTAAACGCGTTGGTAGTTAATAATATTACTAGGCAGTTAAAAATCTATCGAAGCTATGTTTTGTAACATATTTTCGAATGTGACTAAAACCAAAAAGAAAGTTCTTGTAATAGTATACATGTTTCCGAATAATTGATGTCACATAACAAGAAAGAGTAGCATCATCACGTACCTAACAAAATCTCAAATCGATCCTTTAATCAAAAATGATATGATGACAACTACGAACTTATCCACCAAAAGACCAAAGTTTAAGATGTTAATTAGTTGTTAGCAAATTAATGTGATGATAGCCAATATCACATGCACTGAACATGTAATCTGATCATAAGTTTTAAACCCTAATTTTGTTAGGTGGTACCGTGTCCAACGTTGTTCACGCGTTTCTTGTATAACCGACGTAGGAATGCTTATTAGCTTATAGTATTGAAAAGTTCAAAAATCAACAAAAAAAAAACCGGACGAGGTACAAGCATGTTATAGGTCGTAATAATATATGTGTTAGAGCAAAAAAAGAAACAATAACAATCGGTACTCGTAAAAATTACTAGATATTTTCATCGAATCTTAGTTTGTAGTTTTGTACCATATAATTGAATAGGACAAAAGTAATTTTAACTCATATATCTATTGTATAATGCAGTCCAAGTCCTTTATAACGAAAGGACATGGTACAATTTTGACATTTATGATAAAGTTTTGCCATGGCTGGAAATTATCTCATTCAAATGTGATGTATTATTGAACTATTTGAAGTTTCACTTGGGTACTTATATACTTACACATCGTATTCAAGGATCAAAAGATTTTATCTTGCTAGTCAAAGTCATAAATGGATAAACTAGATGATACCTTTACAATTGACATGATATTAATAGAACTAATTTAAAAGTTTGAGACATAAATATAATATATATATATATATATACTCAAAATACAAATAATAAGAATTGAGTTTCAACAACGTGGAGTTGTAAATATTTAGCTTGTACATTTCTTCTACTGAAACTTCTTAAAAGATATGAAACTGAAGAAAATCTCAAACTCGAGTCAGATAACATGAAAACAACTTCATTTTAATCGGCCAAGCTACCAAAATTTGAGTAAATTTTGGGATTATTGCGGTAAAAATGGTAGCTGAATTTCTGCCAAAAATGATAGAACTAAGTCACATGACTCTGCAATGTTCACATGGGGTCATCTTCTTATTGACAAAATGACATTAATTGGAGCTTTTGTCCCTATTCTCCTCCTCTTGTTACCATTTAGATTCGTTTACTTCTTTCCCATTCTAAACAAAGCTTATCACAATACGTTTTGGACTCGAATTGCTAAATTTTAGCGTTTGAAAATGTTATAGTCTATTTAGTCCATAATTAGTTGAATGCTGACAGTATGAACGATAATTAATTTTTGTAATTTTATGATGATGATATATGTTTGAAACTTGAACAGTGTGAACCAACAAAATGATAATATCTTTGACGGTGGTACCTATATTCGTGTCAATGCAGCTATATTTATCTGTACTTAATATCTCTACTCAATTACAAGGTATTCGACGTTACTGATGTACTATATATTCAAATCCTAAAAATAATCTCGCTTTGATATTTTACTAGCATATTATATTTTTGGGAAAATTGTTTTTTACCAAAAAAACAATAATATTATCTCATTAGGTTAATCTTAATCTATAATTGTTTCATTAAGTTAATGATTTCCAAAATTCCAATTATACCTTCTAAAACACAATTAAGAAACTAACAGTGAAATATAAAAATATAAGTGAATAACTAAACTAATTAAACTTAAATGAAAAAATCCGAACCCCCCCCCCCCCCCCCTTAAAAAAAAAAAAACCAAGTTTTCATAAGTGCACTTTCCTTTTTAAACTAATTGTGAAATATTAAACTATTTTTTCATTCAAAATTTAATTTTCAAATATGGAAACAAAATATTTTCAAGTATTTCACTTTCTTTTTTAAACTAATTGTGAAATATTAAATTATTTTTTATTCAAAATTCAATTTTTGCAAATATAAAAACAAAATATTTTCAAATATTTTCATAATTGTATTTCCTTTTTCAAAATTATTCATAGTTATCAGTTGAATACAGTTAACATGTTTGAACTCTATTTCTATGCATATTAGATTAGACGATTGTAGTTGATTATTCTGCAAATTTTAGAGCTTTAGGTTAACCGTAGAATATGAATTCTAAATGTATTTAAATAACTTCTATTTAAGTAGATTACTTACTCTAATCAAAATAGATTCATAAGCAAAACTTGGATCTCACCCAATCCAATTTTCGTAGAACTTAAAATCTACAATTCGTGGAACAAAATATGAAATTTTTATATAATAAGTTTAGGATCCAAAAAAACTACCATAACATTAATATGAGTATTTCTTCAATTGTACATATTTTCATATATTTTTTTGGTAATCAAAACTAATTATTTTTGTATTCCAATAATATAAAAGACATTATAGGTAAAAATGGTACAAATTTAAAATTAACTTTATAGTACAATGTATGTGTTTTTTTGGCCCAAAAATAATTTTCCCTATATTTTTTCAGTAAGCAACCTCATGCATTTTTTGTATTCAGATATTCCGGGTTTTATACCAAAATAATTCTGAAATGATATAATTCGTTAGGTACACTTCATCATATGTATCATTTATGTCTTAGGTCCAAAAGACAACTGATCCAGCAAGTGTGTGTAAGTTTTAAGAGGTGAATCAAACTCTGGAGACGACCAATTATAAAGCTTCGGTTCCCATGTTTCCAACCACTAGACCACGGCCATTGAGGTACCTCGTTCATTTTTCTTATTGTCGAATCAAATGGAAATTTGAAATTGGCTAAAACTTCTTTTAAAACCATATACATTGATGGGCCTTAGAAGTTAAATCTGAGAAAAGCTATACAAGAAGGTTGGTCTAAAACCAGAACATATGATATGTTGATACATGGAATTTACATGGAGGCAGATGAGAAATAAGGCTTGGTAAGAATTTTCACTAAACAACATAGTATGACGTAAACACTGTGATAGGAAAAAGGGGAAAATGTTACCTACATTCAATAAATATTTTAAAATAAGACAAAGCTATCTCATGTTATGTTTAACCTGGTTTCTTAATGATGGATTCTTAATTTGATGTAACTTTTTTTTTTACATTTTTACGATATGAAATGTCTTTTATGTTTCTTATTTAAAAGACTGTTCTTAAGTTTTTTTAGTTAAAAATTAAAAAAATGTTTCTTATCAAAACTAATGCTAAGAAACCTTCATTAAACATGCCATCAGAGTTTTATGTTCAAAACTTTATATATATATGCTTGAATATTTATAATATTATGTTCATAATTTTAATAAAATACCTTGTTTTGTAAAAATTATGACGCAAGCAAAGCCGATGCATGCGTTGTTTCTGCCTATATTTACAACAGTTTATTTTAATAAGAACTATTTTAAAAGAAAATTAACATTCGTACCAAAAAAAACTTTCTATGTTCTTATCAAAGGAATATTATGTCTAGTTTTTACCAAAAAAGATAATGTTATGTCTAGATAATATACAGATGATTACACAGATACCCACCTGGAATCAAGATGTACTGTAAATGGAAAAAATAACTTTGCTTGTGAAGAGGGTCATCACTACAATCAAATGAAGACTTTTCTTGTATATCTTCCTAAATTCAAAAGTTTGAACATTCTGTCAAAAGAACAAACACAGATTCACTTTTGTTTAAAACTAACCTTTTTTTCTTTCAGGCTTAACTTCAATAGGAAACATTCTCCCTCTACAACCTGCTTTTCCTTTTCTTTATTAGCCTTTTTATTAATGATAGACAAAAGGCAAAAGGAGAATAAATAAAAAAATGCTTCTTTGAATGTTTTTCATCAACTTCACTTCACTTCCATCTCTCTTTAATTTCTTTTGAATTTCCATAATTAACAAGGTCCCCCTTTTTGACTTCTACACAAATGTTTTACTTTCTCGAAAACAAAAATAAAAGTTATTTATTCGAGCGATAAGGAAACAAAAGAAGTATTTGATAACAGATCTACACAAGCAATTGATGAGTGTTGAAGAAGAAAGAAAGAAACAAAGAGAGAACTGACCTATAACCATTAGAGCTTATACATTTGCTAATGTTTTTTTTTCTTACAAATTTCCGAAACTTAGATCAATAAAATTGTGCAAACTCAACCCTTAGATTTAACCTTTTTCTACAAAATGATATATATGTAGGCCCATCTTTTTCGTAAACCCAATAATTGCTGTATAAAGCCCAATAAAGATATGCAAATTTTAACAGCCAACTTAGGCCCATCTTAATGTACTTGTACCATTTATATCAGTATACTTACTGTATAAAGCCCAATACAAAGAGCCCAATAATTGCTGTATTAAGCTCAATACGAAAATACCTTCACTATGCTTTACCACTCCATCTTGATGTACCTGTCCCATGTATATCAGTATATCTGTATATGCTTCAAATAATAAATACGTGCAGTTTTGACTTTAACAGATTTTAGCTAGAGTTTTATTTTTCAATGGAAAATCGTTAAGGTGACTTATAATCATATAAAGTATAAACATATAAACACAAGGCCAAATCCATCCGACAAAACGAAGTGTCTGATTCAGATTTCACTATAAAAACATAAACTACCATCACGACAGCAAATTTATTAATTCACTATAGTGGACTGTTCGCATTTAGTATTGTTTAATGCTATATAGATACTCCTTCCGTTTTTTATATTTGACATTCTACGATTATGCACACAGATTAAGAAACATTTAATTTTTTTATCATTTTCTAAACAAAAGATCATTAATTATTTATCTAACCACAATTCAACTAATAATAAAATAAAAAGTATAATATCATTGGTCATCTAACATTAATTAGTAATAAATTTTACATAGAAAATTGAAAACATCAAATAATTTGAAACAAAAAATTTTCTCCAAAACGTCAATTATTAAAAAACGGAAGAAGTAGTTAAATGGCACAAGAAATTTTGTTATTAATAATATATAGCGCTAATCTGGCAATGTTATGTGTTGTAAAAATACTGATCCAAAAAGAATGTTGAATGTGGAAGTCCGTTAGTCAAGTGGTTTGAATAAATGTTCATTAATATTTATATACTATCAGATCTAAGTTTCAATTTCCAGAAGAAATAATTATGCAAATTAATAGAAAAAAACTTACAAGAAATATTTAGTAGAGAGCAAGAAGTACCATCAAACATCTCACAAAGCGATTTAAGATGGTGAAGTCATGCAAAAATCTTTATAAAACACGTAGAACTATCGGTTGTTAAAGAATATTGTTACACTCATAATAGTATAGTTATCCAACGTTAAAAAATAAATTTAATAGTTAAAACGTCCACGAATATCAACATATATAAATGCATAAAACCCGATCCATAGTTGGTTATTTTGCATCTTTCAAAATAAAATCCCTAGGGCAAATCTATCCAATGAAAACACATTGAAACACGAACAGGAGTGAACATACCTGCGTCCGAGTCTAACCATGTCCATAATTTATATTATATCGAAGTCCATTAAGAATACTCTATCAAATCCAAAATAATGGTCGTAATTATTTTTTTACAAAAGTGAAGAGAAAGAGAGAGTCGGGGAGATGATTCTGAATACAATTGTGTGGCCGTTTAATCATTTGAAAATAACTACACATGTAAAAAATCCCTCTTTATGCTCCAAAGTGATTCAATATTGAAGACATCACATCCCAACTTCTCAACGTATCGTTTAATTTAAATATTAAATATATTTAAAAACGTGAGATTGTGAAATAATCACTATGGACCAATACTACTTGCATTCGTGCGACGCACCGGACACTTGTACGCTTGATTTGGCTAAATTAATTCTGACTCTTCTTAATTCCATATTTGTGACATAAGTTATATAGGGATTGGCTAGCTATAACCAATTCGTATCAATTATTGTTTTAGTTTAAAACAAAAAGTTGTAAGCACATTGTCTTCTTAATTATGTAATTTTCATGTTAACATCAAAGTCGTGTTACACATTTTATAGTTAATAAACCAAACGAGCTCATACGTTAACTGATATATTTTTGGTAACTTTAATCTTTTTCTCGAAAGATTGGTTATCAGAGGTGAGTTAATAAACCAAACTTTAATCATGTTAATATTGACTTTTAAGCTATTTTAATTTTCTGAAACATATTTAATAATTTTTATTCATTAATCTATGTGTCACTTTAATTGGTTATCAGAGGTGAGGTGAATTTAAAGGTTCACCCTAGGGGGTGAACCTAACAAAACTTAGGTTCACCCCCTAGGGTGAACCTTTAAATTCACCTCACCTCTGATAACCAATTAAAGTGACACATAGATTAATGAATAAAAATTATTAAATATGTTTTAGAAAATTAAAATAGCTTAAAAAGTCAATATTAAAAAAAGAATTAAAATCAAACACACATCCTAAATCCAAACCCTAAATCTTAAACCCAAACCCTAGACACTAATTTAAACCCTATACCCTAAACCCAAAACCTAAACCCTAAATCATAAACTCAAACTTTAGACCCTTAACCTAAACCTTAAATCCTAAAACTCTGAACCCAAACTCTAAACCCTAAATCCTAAACCTTAAACCCAAACTCCAAATCCTAAACCCTAAACCCAAACCCTAAATCTTAAACTCAAATCCTAGACCCTGAACTCAAATCCTAAACACTAACCCAAACCCAATACCCTAAACCTAAAACCTGACTCAAACCCTAAATCTTAAACCCTAAACCCAAGTTTGGGTTCATGGTTTAGAATTTAGGGTTTGAGTTCAGAGTCTAAGGTTTGGGTTTAAGATTTAGGATTTAAGATTAGGGTTTGGGTTAGAGTTTAAGGTTTGAATTTAGGATCTAGGGTTTAGATTTAAAATTTAGGATTTAGGTCGAGGGTCTACGGTTTGGATTTAAGTCTAGGGTTTGATTTTGATTTTCTAAAAAAATATTTTTTGGGTTCAGGGTTTAGGATTTAGAGTTTGGGTTCAGGGTCTAAGGTTTGGGTTTAAGATTTAGGATTTAAGGTTAGGATTTAGGATTTAGGTTTTAGATTTAGGATCTAGGGTTTGGATTTAAAATTTAGGATTTGGGTTTAGGGTTTAGGATTTGGGTTTAGGGTCTACGGTTTGGATTTAAGTCTAGGGTTTGATTTTGATTTTCTAAAAAAAAATATTTATTTTTAAACTATTTTGATTTTTTAAAAAATATTTAATATTTTTTATTCATTAATCTACGTGACACTTTGATTGATAATTAGAAATGAGGTGAATTTAAAGGTTCACCCTACGGGGTGAACCTAAGTTTTGTTCCAGTTTTGAGCCATGTATTTAGTTTTGTTTTTAATATATTTTTAATACTTTTATTCGCTAATGTATAAGAGTTCTAGTTGAGCTTCCTCAGGAAAATCTTATAATTAAAATTGTGTTCATATCCAGTGTGTATTTATTCTTATGCCTTTATAGGCCAAATGGGTTCCAGTTATGCTATCTTCACTTTGGACCACGATAACATTTTTAATTTTTCAAAGGACACTCTATATAATATTTTAACAAAATTATTATTTTCTATAAAATTTTGATGGTTGTAATATTACTACTGTCGAACGAAAACATATTTCGTTTTTATTTATAAAATAATAACTAGTTATAGTGATTCTTTGGCGTTCGACCCTTAGAATTGAACATTTTATTCGTTAAATTTGATTTGATATTCGTTTTGATTGGATTTGAAAAATTTATTTATTCTTAAGTCTTTGAAGAAAATAAAGCATTTAAATCAATATTCATTAAAATGAAAAAAATAACAAATATTAAATATTTTAAAATCGGATATCCGTTCCAAAGTTATACAAATAGATATATATATATATATATTGTTAAATATAGAATTTTAAATGTATGATTTAATATATTTATTATTTTAATATATATTTATTATTTATAATATTACTTATAAAGCATTAAATTAAGAAATAAATATAAAATATTTATAAAACTATATTTTTTCTAAAATTTTATGTTTTATAAAAATTTAATTGATTTTTAACAATTATCAAACATATAGCTTCACTAATTTTTTTATTTTATATATGTAAGAGATATTTTTTGAAAAGATAGTTGTATAGTTTTTTTAGAATTACTTATATTGAAAAAAATATATGAGATATCCGTAAATATTCGTAATATCTTTAAATATTTTAAATATCTAAAAAATTGGATATTTGATTTTTTTTTAAAACAAAAAAAAATATATAAATATACAAAATAAATCATAAATATTAAAAATTATGATATTACCTTATCGTGCTCACCCTTGTTGGCCCCTACCAAAGAAGAAAAACTAAAGATTAGAGAAAAGAAAAAGGAAATTCCGAGAGAATACGAAGCTTTTTTATTTTTTCACGCCGAGAGAACATGAAGCTATCAATGTCAAATCTATGCTTCTATATCGAGCGTACGGACGTCTTTTCTTGCGGAAAATAGGTAACCTAGTGGACATGTCTAAGGTTCTAATAGACAGAAGAACTGTACAATCGGTCAATTGGAATGTAACTTGTGTAATAGGTTAAGATGGTTGGTTTGAAACAAATATTTAGATTAAAATGGTAAATATTGAATTAAATATAGTACATCAAATTAACTAATTTATACTCACTAATTTCAAGAAAAAAATCACTGGTTAGGTTTTTTTGGCTTTCTGGCATAATACTGGTCTTTAATTCAGTTAAATCAAGTTCCATGCAATATGAAAGTACGGCATCTTTTGTGAGTTCATCGGCTATGTGATAAATGTTTTGAATTAATTAGACATTTTGAGTTTTATCTATATTGAAACTTAATTTTTCATTTTATAAGAAACTATTGAAATGCTTTTGTAATTAACTTCAATTTGGTATGTGCGTACAATTGATATTTTAATTTGTTTTATATCTTAAATAATTTTAGTTACCAGATTTTGAAATAAAGTTTAGGGTCTTTAGACCATTTTCGCAACTCATTTTCAATACTTCAGCAATCTATATTGTGGACTGTCTTGTCATATCTATCGATCTTTTAGTGAGTTATCAAGGCATCGAACAATTTTGTTTTCAAAAGCAAATTAGATTGCTCGTGGCTTTGTTGAAAAAAAAAAAGAGATCCCCCAAACTGGTGTCACACTGTCACCTCATGGTTGCTACTTTTTATATGATGCCATGATGGCAATTAAATATAGATCCACAGCATATAAAATCGTTTTAATCAAGTAAAATAACATGAAGATTACAAGTTATGGCCAACATATTAAATCGATACGTTAATTTTGTATGGAGGAACCATCAGACATGTCTTTTAGCTTAAGTTGACTATACCTATTTTGCATTTTTAATAATTAATTTTGTAACGACACCATCATTTTTGACATTATACAATAAAGGCTATATAATATCATTCTCTAAACCAGCCCACGTCTACTTGGAATGATACGATTGTATCAATGTAATATTTTCGGTCATCCGATTTATGTTCATTAGGTCCTTAACTCAACCG
>CAJHQQ010005428.1:0-17136 GCA_905132885.1 Moricandia moricandioides
AATAAAGCAAAAAATTATTAAGTTTTATTCTTAAAAAGAAATACATTATTATTAAAAAAAATTATTTCAAAAAATGCAAATTAATGTATTATATTAAACTAATTAAAATTACAATCAAATTAAAAATTAAAATAATAAAAAATTACCAATGATTACTTTATACTTTTAAAATTAATGAACTTAAAACTAAATATAATAAAATAATACATTTATTAAGAATTATTATTTATGAGCATGAAACCATCTAGTTTTAAGTAATCCCGCAATGATAAGATCTGACTAAAAAAATTGTGGCTTTAACTATTTTAGTGAAAGTGCACGTTGGATAATTACGTTTTAATAACATGTGATTTGATATTTCTAGAATAATTATACATAAACACAATACATATATATATATATATATATATATATATATATATATATATATATATATATATATATATATTATAACTCGTGCAGTATGGTTTGTTTGAAAGTTTCTTTAGTTTAATTGGCCTCGATTTTCAGTACTTTACATGCTTTTACAAATAATTTTAAATTATCGGATTTACGCGACATTTGTTATAGCTTTAACAATTTAAGAATAAAATCATAGTAGCTTTATATAGCCATGTGTGATGTGTGTGTGGTGTAATTTATATTGTACTCCTTTTATTGAAAAGCAGATCGCAAAATAAAGGATGAAGTTTTGTTGTCCCTTTTCTTCGTCGAAATAACATAACATAATAAAATAAAGCATTACAACAGCCAAAGGACAATTCTTATTCTATAAATACAGTCAACAGATTACAAATATATAGTACTTTATATAACTTAAAGCTAAAACGGAGAAAAACATACGGTCTATCGACCATGTTAATTCACATCTTAATTATAAATAGTTTGACAAAAGTTTCAAAAATTTGTAACCTAATCTACACATAATATCAGCGAAAATTATTTTAAAAAATTACAAAATGGGTGGGCGGGAATAGTATACAACTCATAATCCCACCCACGCTTTGAATTATTATTTTATTTTCAAGTGAATGCGAAACCTATTCAACAAAACATTCTACATCAAGTGTATTTATTCTCGGGAGAACTTATGCAAGAGATTTAGAGATAGCTACTTTGCGGTTTAGGTCAAATGCATGCTGCCAACTTAGTGAACCATCTTCGTAGCGATCGTCCTCAGATTGTATTAAACTGATTTTTTATTTTTTTATTTTACATTATTGTAGATGAGGTTAATTAGGCGATGTCGCATTGAATGTGGTTTCCTATGTTTTTTTTGGCGGTTTCTCTCCTTTCATATATATGTAATATAGACTTTAGCTTAAAAAATATTTTGGTATAGCATATTTGATAAGCAAATTTCTTCACACCAGTAAATAATTAAGATCAAATTGTTTTATATCTTTTTGCTAAAATCAGTCGTATATCTTTCTCATTTTATTTTTTTATTAAAGAGATAAAATAAGATCAGAATCGGTTTAATCAAGATGAATCTTAGGCCATCATTAACCCAGGAACCCCATTTGGGGTTCCTGTTTTTTTTTGTTTTTTTTTCATTTTTCTTTTTTTTTAATTAAAAAAATAAAAAAATAAAAAATAAAAACGAACCAATTACGGATCGCCACGTGTCAGTGGGGTCCGTGAACAGTGTAAGAAACCCTCTAAAAACGGTTCTTATTTAAGAGTTTTAAGAAGCGGTTCTTACACTGTTTACGGGCCCCACATGTCAGTGGGGCCCGCAAACAGTGCAAGAACCCCATTAAAAAACTTGGGATAAAGATGCCCTTAGTTAATCGTTTTTAATAGTAAATGGAACAACTTTATAGCCTGTTGTTTTCTTCAAAAATATTTAAAAGAATGACCAGAAAAGAACTAGAGAGGGTGGCCAGGAGACATTATTATCACTAGTCAAACAACAAACCCTACTTTTGCTTTTTGATATAAAAATTTATATTTTAATTTTTGCAGGTTTCTTCTCATCATCTTCTTCTTATTCTTCCTCTTGCCTCCTTTCTTTCATCATACATAAGAGCAGGATTAACCGGGGTCTCTTAAGATGGGGTTCTTAGCTTTTCTAAGAGACGTATCTTAGCTTTTAACTAAGAAAAGCTAAGAACCGTCTCTTAAATAAGAACCATAAGAGCCGTCTCTTAGCGGGAAAAATGTAAAAAAAAAAAAAAAAAATTAAAAAGACAAATTTTTCGTTAAGAACCCCACCTTAAGAGACCCGGGTTAATCATGGCCTAAAGTTAAAGCTAACGCATAGAGCCATATCGTCCCATCAAAAGACAACTATCTACAAAGCATTCTCTCTTTGCTCTTTACTTCTCTCTGCCTTTCTCTTTGTCAAAGTTCATGGATGCTACAAAGTGGACGCAGGTATGTAAAAAGATCTCTCTTTGCTATATCTGCCTGTTTCTGCTTTTCTAACTCTAACTATTCCCTCTCTCTCGACTCTCCCTCTACTCACATGCATATTTACATGTACATGTATGTCTGTATGGAACAAAGTTTTTTTTATCTTACTTCTTGTGATTATATGTATATATAGTCTTATAGATACATGTATACATGTATCATATTTTGTTTTTATTTGGATATCTTTATATATATGAATATTTGGATGGGAAATTATCCCTTCGAAACTTTCGAAGTTCTCAAATTGAGTAAAAGAAACTTTATTCTCTACAAGTTCACCTTTTTATGTGATGAATTATAGATTTTATATCTTTTAGAAAGATTTTTTTTTTCTATATTTTGATAACTAATGGATAAAAAGGTATGATTTGTTATTTACCTTTTGTTCTTGGTGCTCAGGTCTTACCAAATTCTTTTGCTTTCTAAATTGTGGTTAAATCTCCTTTACTTTCTCGTATAAATTTTCTTTTAAAGCACCGACGACTTAAAACCACAACAAAAAAACTAGTTTTTTTCTTTTAGTTGAATTGAGCTTAAATTTTAATTCATCTTACCAAACCCTAATATTGACGAGATTCAAGACTCTGGTTTGCAATCGTTATTGTTTTTTTTTGTAACTGGTTGTTGTTCCCTTTGTCCTTTGACATGGTCAGTAATTAACTAAAATTAACTTTATTATTGTAGGGGTTTCAAGAAATAATAAATGTAAAACCAATGGAGCAGATGATTCCAAACAGTTTGCAACAACAACAACAAACAGTCATCGCCACCACAACGAGACCAAACCCCACCGCATCCAACGGCGGATCCGGCGTCGGAACTGACACCAACACTGCTACTACGATGGAAAGTAGAAAGGCGAGGCCGCAAGAGAAAGTGAATTGTCCAAGATGTAACTCAACTAACACAAAGTTTTGTTATTACAACAACTACAGTCTCACGCAACCAAGATACTTCTGCAAAGGTTGTCGAAGGTATTGGACCGAAGGTGGCTCTCTTCGTAACGTTCCTGTCGGAGGAAGCTCAAGAAAGAACAAGAGATCCTCCTCAGCACCTTTAGCTTCACCTTCCAATCCCAAGCTTCCAGATCTAAACCCACCGTTTCTTTTTGCAAGCCAAATCCCTAATAAGTCATCAAAAGATCTCAACTTATTGTCTTTCCCAGTCATGCAAGATCATCATCATGGTATGTCTCAGTTTTTTCATATGCCCAAGATAGAGAACAACAATACCTCATCCTCAATATATGCTTCCTCATCTCCTGGAGCCTCTTCAAGAGGCAAGAACACGTTCTTGCCTGGTCAAATGATTGGTTCAAACTCAGTCCCTTACTCATCTTTGGGGTTTCCAACAATGGCTGATTACAAACATAGTAACAATAACCTTTCGTTCTCCATTGATCATCATCAAGGGATTGGACATAACACAATCAACAATAACCAAAAAGCTGAAGATAACAACCATGCTGGTGATATGAACGGAGCAAGTAGGGTGTTGTTTCCTTTTTCAGACATGAAAGAGCTTTCAAGCACAACTCAAGAGAAGAGCCATAATACATATTGGAATGGGATGTTCAGTTATACGGGAGGATCTTCGTGGTGAAAAAGGGTTAAAGAGAGATCATGAACTTATTAGAGCATGATTAACCAAGGAACCCCTAGTGGGGTTCCTATTTTTTATTTTTATTTTTTCTTTTTTCTTTTTCTTTTTTTTTAAAAAAAATAAAATAAAATTAAAAAAATGAACCAATTACGGATCGCCACGTGGCAGTGGGGTCCGTAAACAGTGTAAGAAACCCTCCAAAAACGGTTCTTATTTAGGAGTTTTAAGAAGCGGTTCTTGCACTGTTCATGGGCCCCACATGTCAGTGGGACCCGCGAACAGTGCAAGAGTCCCTCTTAAGAGCTCCCATTAATCATGCTCTTAGCTTTCTACTCTTTCTCACTTTATTTTACCTCCTTTTTCTATCATATTTTTACTTTGATGATCTCTTGTTTTTCTCACATGGGTACTTTAGTTAAAGTTGTCAGAACTTAGTTTAGAGAGTGTCTTTTTATTCCATCTTTTCGGTTTTTATTTTATTTTAATATATATATTTTATAATTGGGTTTGCTAGTATTTTTAGTATTAAAAGGGTATTGCTATCATAAGGAACGGGGAGGGATATGAGGGTAGAAGAATAAGTGAATGCGAGGGCTTTTTGTGTAATCATATCAAACAGCGAGGCCTGTATTCATCATTTCTTCTATTTGTATAAGTTTTGTGTAATTTATTCATGTTTGCCCAAAAAAGCTTTCATGTTTTCTATCAGTCATATTCAATTTATCGTTTATATTGTGTGAACCTAAAGTTTAATGCAACTTTGGTTTTTGTTGTGTATTTACAGCTTTGGTTAATAGTATAATTCTACTATCCAAATAATTAATTAATGGGTAACAAAACAAACAAATATGATCGGTATCACTATCCACGAAGAGTCATAATTATCATATCCCAAAGCATCGCATTTTGGGGACATTAATATACTAATAGAGCTCTTCAGCTTTTTGACTTTTGTGCCCGTGCGTGAACTTCGCAATCCTTTATCCTTTTCAACGTAATTTCTATGTGTTTTTTCTTTGTTAAAGTAAATTCTTTGTTCACTAAACTTTCCACATTTAAAACATGAGAAAAAAAATACAAACTTTAAAAGCCTTAGAGCAACCTTAAGAGCATGTTTATCCCTAGCAATGTATTAAGGGTGTTTAGGAATATAATATTAGTAGTTAGGGATTTTTTTGGGGTAAGTAACTTGTCTAAACACTTTCTTAATTGTCCTCTTCCATTGCAAAGTTCTTAATTTATGGTTCTTAAAAATTTTAAAGTTTTTTTTAAAGTTTAAATTTATTGATTAAATAAAATCTATTACATAATAACATTTAAACATAGATTTGAAAAAAAAAACATAAAAACAAAGATTCATAAAATAAACGATAATTATTTGAAAGAAACATCGGAGATCAATTGTTGTTCCTATCACGTCCAAATTTGTGCCATACATGTTCAACCAAATCATGTTTGAGTTGTTCATGCATTCGTTTATCCCGAATTTGTGTTCGAGCGGCCATCATATTTCCGATATTAGTTGGGATATCGGTAGAATATGTTAGATCGACATGTGAAGTTCTGGTGTCTTCTCCTTGTTGGAACTCTTCAACATCAAATTGAGTGTATCCATCTCGTTCGTCTTCGACTATCATATTATGAAGTATGATACATGCTCTCATAATCTTCCCAATTTTTGCTTTATCTCAAAACAGCACGGGATTTTTAACAACGGCAAACCGAGCTTGCAAGACCCGAAAAGCACGTTCGACATCTTTTCGGACAGCTTCTTGACATTGAGCAAATAAAATTGCTTTCGGTTCTTGTGGTAATGGAATAGATTGGATAAATGTTGCCCATTTCGGATAGATACCATCGGTGAGATAGTAAGCCATATGATACGCTCTTCCATTGACGAAGAAAGTCACTTGAGGAGATTGACCTTTTATTATGTCATCAAAAACAGGTGAGCGATAAAGAACATTGATATCGTTTAAAGTACCTGGAGCTCCAAAGAACGCGTGCCATATCCAGAGATCATACGAAGCAACCGCCTCTAAAACGATCGTCGGTTTACCCGAACCGCGACTATATTGCCCTTTCCAAGTGGTGGGACAATTCTTCCATTCCCAATGCATACAATCGATGCTTCCTATCATCCCGGGAAATCCACGATGCTCTCCAATATCAAGTAGACGTTGAAGGTCAGCCGGTGTTGGTCTTCTTAGGTACTCATCACCGAATAAAGCTACTACGCCTTCCAAAAAATTTTCTAGACATAACCGAGTTGTTGAGCTACCGAGCTGGAGGTACTCGTCCACCGCATCTGCCGCTGAACCATATGCCAAAACACGAATGGCCGCTCAACTGCTTCACTACTCACATCATTATTAGCGTGAGATGTTGAGGATTGAGCACTGTCCTCAACTCTTCTCTTTTTAGAGGTTTTCGCGGTTGATAGAGCACACCACTTCTGGTCATAGCGAAGCTCCCTCCACGCATGTTCTAACTTAAAATTTTTTTTGTAGAGGTTAGAATAAATAACGTGAGCATGCGAGAGAGTATCATTCTCATTTTGGCCAGAAGTCTGTGCTCTTGTTGCGGCTTCATAGGCTCCACAGAACTTGCTGACACCATCATTGATCTTCTGCCATCGATTCTTGCAATTCATTGGGCCTCTTTTTACACCGGCTGCAACTTTTGGACTGGCAGCAAAATAGTCAGCTATTCTCTGCCAGAAGTTAGCAGCCTTTTGCTCGTTTCCAACAACAGCATCCTTGCTGGTGTTTAGCCAGGAGCTGATGAGGACTACGTCATCTGTTGCCGTCCATGCCTGCCGTTCTTTACGCTCCACAGGATTTTCTTCTTCAAAAGCTGGACCTTCTGTGGCTTCAGTGCCAAAAGAAACATGAATAGGAGAAGATTCTAAACCTAGGCTACTATCTTGTTGACTTTGAAGAAGATCAACAAAATTTAGGAATGTGTTATTGGAAACCATTTTTAATTTGTCTTAAGAGATGTTTGCAAACTCAGCCGAGAAGAAGGCGAGTTTAATAGAGGAGATAAAGAAGGAGTGGACTTGACGTTTATCTAACTCATTAAAAGAGTTGTTGATGTTTAAAAGAGTTGTTGTTTAAAAGATGTTTAAAAGAGTTGTTGAAGTTTAAAAGATTTGTTGTTATAGAGTTAATGCAACACAAGGCTCCTATCTAACTCACTTCAATTTATCAGACAACACAACCGTAAAACTTTACTTTCATAGCTAAGCATCACTTCTAGAGTTAATGCAACACAAGGCTCCATAATTCAGGTCACTAATAAATTTATATCTCTAACACAACCGTAAAACTTTATTTTCATACCTAAGCATCACTTCTATTTATCATGACAGAACACACAACCATACAAGTTTATTTTTAGCTAAGCATCACTTCAATTCATTCAGTTTCTATCAATTCTTTAGATAAAGACATTTACCTTTATCTTGAAGACGAAATGAACTCCTCCGCTTTGAGCTTGCTTCGTCTTCTACCCCATGATGATCACCTCAAGTTAAAGACATAGAAAAATACAAACATGGTTAATATATTTGACAACAGTTTTCAAATCACGATTGCAAGAACTAAAACATACAAAAAAAGACAAATTTAGAAGGATTCAAAACGGTTTTATCAAAGAAAGAACACCAATTTTATCAACCCAGGAACATCAAATCCAAGTTCAAATAAACTTACAAACTAATTTATTTTCATCCATCCATCTTAATCAAATCAGAACAAACCGATTCAAAAAAGTAGATTTTACAAAATTTTATCCAAGTTAAAACATATTCTTTACCTTCGCGTGAAGAGAGTTTCGTCACCGTCGAGGAGAGCTCCACCCCACCACCGATTTGACGAGAAGGATGAAACGCTTCGTCTCCACCGAGAGAGGGCTCTGACGCCACCAATACACCTACCAAACAAAAAAAACCCGATTAAAACCACCGTTGAGTTAACAGGAAACAATCAGATACTTGATCTAATCACATGCAAAATCGAAGAAGAGAAGAAACGGTTACCTTTCCATCGTCGACGCGGAGAACCACCGCAGATGTCGCCGACGCGGAACCACCGACGAAGACGGCATCGTCAGTAGCAGAGCCACCGAAATCCCTCAAAATCGCCTTCGTCTTCGCCGATTCATGAGAGGATTCGAGAGAGAGAGAGAGAGAGAGAGAGAGAGAGAGAGAGAGGGAGAGAGAGAGAGAGAGAGAGAGAGAGAGAGAGAGAGAGAGAGAGAGAGAGAGAAATGAAAGTGATATCGGTCTCACGCATAAACCGCACTCCCCCTCTCTCATCTGCTGACACGTGGAGAAAGAGTCGACGCTTCCAACTCCTCATTAAGCGTCGACTTTTTGTTTCCTTCTTTTTCTAATTTATTTTTTGAACTAAGCACCGTGATTATCATCGCGATAATCGTGCTCTTAATGGTGGGTTCTTGCTCGGAGAGTTATCAATATATATATATATATATATATATATATATATATATATATATATATTATTAATATTTCATTGTGAGGTTTTTAAGTTTACGGGAAACCCAACCCAAAGTTTTTATGCATAGAATTTTTGGTTTAGGTTTCATATAAAGTTAAAAACCTCATAATTAAATACTAATATTACTATATACATACACATATATGTATTTTGAGAATTCTAGAGCTAGAATTCCTTATTGGAGGTGCTCTTAGTTTTTTGTTTGGGTCTATTCTAGTTATCTTACCCAATTTTTAAATCTAGTACAAGCCAAAGTAATATAGTATTTTTCCAGTAATTAAAAAACAAAAGGAAGTCGATAATTTCTCTTCAACCTTCGAGATGGAAGAAGAGAGACTAAGGGGAGAGTGACTCGCATCAAGTCGGAGCAGATGATCATGAAGAAAAAGCCAGCCAGAACTGCATCATCCAAGACAAAGTGGAAAGGTTCTGATCACATAGTGATTGAATTTTGTTTCTAATGATGGAGTCATTGCATGCGACGATCGAAGCTGGTGATTTGAAGATGCTTATGTGCAAGCAGTTGTTTATGTCCAGATAGAGTAGATAGATAGCTGCCAAACGAGAATGATGAGAGAATGCTGCCTTTGTGGTCTGGCACTTGTTTGCAGAGAGGAGAGCATCTGTTGCCAGTCATCAGAAGGAGTGATCTGATAACGACTAGAAAGGGGATACCAAATATTATATGAGAAGGGGCATGAGAAGAAGAGGTGATTATGTGTCTCTTGATGGTTGTTGCAGAGTAAGCAAACAAGGGAGACATGAAGATTCCATGAGAGAAGTCTGTCCTTTGTTGACACCCTATTGAGAACCGCAAGTCATACCTGGAATTTTTGTTTAGGAATACTTGATTTGCTCCAAATGATCTTTTGCCAAGGTACTTTTGCTTGATGCTCTTTTAACAGTTTATAGATGTCTTATGTTCTGGCCATTTCTTACTTTCACTTCCTACTCATAGCAATCAGAAATATTTGTTAGAGTGATAGAAAATAGGATACATTGTACCTCAACTTGTCTTTCTGATCTCACACTTCTAATCATTCACTGCCCATTGTTATTTATATTCACTAGAGTAGATCCAAGAGGGATTCCCTTCGAGTTTGATCTCCTAGGATGTAGGTAATGTTCAAGCTTTCCTAGTGGATACCAGTTATTTGTCTAGAATCTAGTTGTTGCTCCTAAGCCTATCTTGATCTTTATCCATGAGTAGACTGTATCTCTATAGCTCAGCATTTTTTTGATGAACCACGAGTAGTTCAACTTTGGTTTAATGGTTCAGCAGTTAGATAGATCACTAGAGAGGATAACTGACTTCCATGCAACCCAAATTGATCTAGAGCTTGTAAATAATAGCCAAATGAGTTTGATAGTGCAAGTTTTTTTTTTCAATGCAGGAGGTCACGACATCCCAATCCTCTTTCATTTTTCGAGAGCGTCATCATGTTCCATGAGACTCTTGCAGAGTGGATGCCCTCCACAGTGCTATGCCACATGAAAGATCCACAGAGTGAGTTTATCAGTCGAATGCAAGCCTTGGGGATTAAAAAGGTTGATGTACAAAAATTTGTTATTCCTGCCACTCGCATGTTAAGGAGAATAAGTCGGCCATCATAAGACAAGGATCAAGCACTCCATGAGCTTATTTTTCCTTTGATGTGGTGGATCAGTGGCCCGCATTGGTGAACTATTAGCTTCTTTGAAGTGAGAGGTACCCCAAGGTAACGAACATGAATTGATCCAATTTTGATTCCACTACAGGACGATATATCAGTTACTACTTCCGGTGATAGTCTTGATGAAAAATTAAGGTATTTTTCAACCTCACAAATAGGTCTGAATGAAGTTGGAACTAGTGGAGAATACTTAGGATGGCTTGAACAGAAGAGAGTGATCCATCGGTAAATATTAGTAAATCATTAGCGAAGTATAAGTGGGCCAATTTTGATGATTCACATTTTGCATGGTAAGAAAATCTTCCTTCTTTAGCTATTTTATTCAACATTGTAGATAAACATTTCATGACTATTACAAAGAGATATGGGGAGAGTGGATCACCTTATCTTAGGCCCATTTTTCCATTGAAATATCCTTGAACTGTTCCATTGAATGCCACTGTAAAATTTGTTATAAAAATACAAGCACGCAGCAAGTGAAGATATTCTTGAGGAATTCAGAGAGATGTGAGACAAATAAAGAAGAAGTCCTAGTTGAGGGTATCAAATGCCTTAGCGATATCAGCCTTTAGAGTGATTCTTGGAAGCCCCTTTTCTGAATGATATCCCCTTAATAACTCAGTAGCTAGAATGGTGTTTTCAATAAGCAAGCGTCATTTTACAAATGTTGTTTGGTTAAGAAAATTGAGTTTAGGCAAGATCATCATGAGTCTGACCACTAACATATTTGATATTGCCTTAAAGATTGTGGAGCAGCATGAGATAAGACGATAATCAGAGATGGAAAACGCTCCTGAGTGTTTAGGTACAAGTGTGAGAATTGTGGCATTGAAAGTTGAGGGGAGGAAGTTGTTTTGAAATAACCTCAGAATCGAGTCAATAACTTCAAGCTCTATGCCAAGATGCTTTGAAAAAGTCCAAGGAGAGACCATCTAGCCTCGGGATTTTTCAGGGTTTAGTTGATTGAAGGTTCGCGAGATTTTCTCAAGCATCGGCTTAGAGGATAGGAACTGTTGCTTGGAGGTGGATCAAGAGAATGAGAGGATGTTATTAAACCACTGGTAAGTAGAGATGGTTAGTTGAAGTTTATTTGGAGCTAGGATGCCTTTGAAATGAGATACATCAATCATACCCATAGCCACCAGATCAGAGATGCAGTCACCATTGGATAAGATGAAGTATCTGGTGGAATTGACAAAAGTACCGACCTTCCAAATTTGGTGGAAATAAAAGGTATTTAAGTCACTTTCATTCAACCAATTTATTCTTGATTTTTGCCGGAAGTAAACCTCATCTATTTATCTCAGGAACTCCCATTTGAGATGGAGATCTCTTTTCTGTCGGAACAGCGCATGAGAAGGATCAATTAGGGTTTGTACCTGCACATTGTTTAACAAATAATTAGCTAAAATCACTCTATCCTGAATCTTTGAAATTTTTTCTCTATTAAGTATTTTGAGCTCTCGTTTTATTGATTTAAGTTTCCAGCAAAGATCTCGAAGATTATTGGTCGCTACAGAAAAAAATACCCAAATTTTTATGGGTCAACCCGGGTTTGTTGGGTTGATCCGACTCGTTTTTTGGACTTCTATATATAGTTTTAGACCCTAAAACCCTAGAAAGATCTTTTTTTCTCTCAAAAACTTTGTCTAAACTAAAAAAGCTTGAACCTTTTGATCATTGGAAGGAAGTGCGACCAGCTGTGGTCGCTACGCCTGGTCGCTACGACACTTAGAATATTTCAGCTCCTCAGGATTTTTGCCTGTAGCGACCACGCCTGGTCGCTACGGCATCCGCATTCTCTTGTGGGTCTGTAGCGACCACGCCTGGTCGCTACGGCATCCGCATTTCTCCTATGGGTCTGTAGCGACCACTTCTGGTCGCTACACCCCCATTTTGCTCCAAACTTCACTTTCTTAGCCTCAATTGCCTCCAAACTCACCAATAAGCATCTCCACACCTGACATAGACAAATGTAATGAAATGCAACCTAATTATGCCTAAATGATATCCTATATGCTTAAAATGCATCAAAAGAGATGACCAAAACCATGCAAATATGTAAGATATCAAACTCCCCCAAACTTGTCATTTACTTGTCCTCAAGTGAACTTTCAAAAACAAGCATGAGAGGGGTTTGAAGATGGGAGCTTAGAACCAAAAGATACACTTCCTAGCCTTCAACATCACATCATAGGTAAACATAACAAGTAGCATGAACAATCTTTCCTATTACACTCTAGCTTCTCAAGGTCTATCTCAACTCCAATATCTTTACACAAGTCATTCACTCATCAATCAACAAGTCTTTCAACCAACTCTCATATTTATTAACAAGCAAATAAGGTGAATTCTTGCAAATGGGAACTTGATCTCAATCATTTGGTTTGGTGAGTGAAAATTATCTAATGTGAAAGAAGAGAAGGTTTCAAATACATCTTTTAAAGTGGTAATCACTCAAAAATAGGAGCTTGATCATTATGCAAAATTTATCTAAGATAAGGAGCAATTCATGCATACATAGATTGATTCCCATCAAACTACCCTTTTCCTAGATGACTCGAAGTTCTACCATTCTTCTTCCTCATCCCAAAACCCAAAGATAACACCCATCTCATCACTAACCTAACAAACACTCTTTTCTTTTTCTTTTACTTAACCAACTAGGGACTTTTCATCTTGAATAACATTTAGCTCTAACTCTCTTTCTTTTTTATTTTTCCCCAATCTTTTTTTTTCTTTTTTTTTTGAGGGTTCTATTTGACACATCTAAAGCTTTTCTTTTCTTATTTTCTTTTGTCCCTAGGGATTTCTCTTCTTATAGCACTCTCTTTGTTCATTCTTTTAATTCTTCTCTTTTCCCAAACCCAAAATGTTAAACTCAAAAGCACACAAACCCAACCACAATCCTAAATACTAGCTCAAGTGAGGTCATAATGCTAGCAAAAGATGATAACAAACCTATGTCGCTCCCAATACTCTCAAGATTTTGTACATGACAAGATATCAATAAGAGGCCTCACACAAGTAAATCAATGGTGGTTTCAAAGAATGGTAAGGGTTCATGGGTATGGGGGTGCCATTTGGGTTATCAATAGGGTAATGAATGGAATAAGATAACCCAAATGTGTATGAGATCCATGTTTGAGTATGCAAGTGCCCATAAGCAAGAGAAATTAAGTTCATTATGCCTCAAGTAGGTTGGAGTTGGTTTCGAGAACTAGTCAATATCAAGCTCACAACAAGTTTCAAGTAGAGTCTTCAAGGCTCGAAGCATACAAGTTTTTTTTTCTTAAGATGTTTAAGCTACTTGATATGTTTAGCTAGGGTATCATGTTGAGTTCTAGACATGTGTTCTTTTCAAGGCAATTAAAACACTACTCCTTATGTATATGGATGCAACCTAAATGCTTATAGACTCAATCTTAAGGATGAAAATGAAACAAAATAAAAATCTAAACACTACAGGAAATGTGGGTAGTATTAGCGGACGAAAAATGCTATGCGTCTAAAATCATAGCGTTCCCTTCCACGCTCTGACATCGCCTGTTATAGTAGGTCCGACACTTTTAATAGCGGTATTCGGTTATGCTATAGTTAACGATACAACAATAGCATTATTTGTTATGTAATTGTTGATATTTATAATAACGTTGTATAATTGTTATTAAGAGCTATTAATTTTATTTTTCCTGCTAGGATAGATAGCAAATGTTTCGTGTTATTAATTATCCATAAATTTATTAATAATAATTACAATTTTGTTTTATAATTTTAATTTAAAATGTAATTCAAATATTTGTAATAATAAAAATTAAATTATTAAAATTTCCAATAAAAGTTTTAATTATTCCAAAACCCATAAACATTAACTTGTTCATACAAACCACAACACAACTTGTTCATACAATCCAATATCAATCTACCACTAATAAACCTTCACAATCATCCCTAACATAAGAACTATCATCATCAGAAGAATCATCACCCAAATCATCGACTTCTTGGATAGGAAAAGGTGCACCAACTAAATCCTCTTCTGTTTCCAACTCATGATAACCTCTAGGTGGTGCTCTCATAACAACATACCAATTTGAATTATCATCTTCCTTAGAGTAGAAAACCTGTTTCGCTTGAGAAGGTAGAATGAATGGATCTTTCAAATAGGCTGTTTGGTTCATGTGAAGGTTAACAAGAGTGAAGCCATCTTCTTCCTTCACACCATTCCCTGTGTTGGCCCAGTTGCATCTAAACAGCGGCACTTTGAACATGTGGTAGTCCATAAGCAAAATCTCCTTTATGACTCCATAATATGTAATCATATCAGCGACTTGTCTTGTATCTCGAGCACTTGATCTACACATGCTAAATGCTTCATAAGTTACTCCACTGTTTTGTGTCTTCCGCTTGACCGCATCTGTATGAAACCATCGCCCATTAATGATGAAACCTTTATGTGCTAAAGCAACATTTCTTGGTCCAAATGCCAACCACCTTATCTTCTTAGAATGACTATTTGGTGTGTCTGAATGAACCTGCCGCAGAAAATTAGAATACTAGGTTTACCAACAAGCTAACCAGTCATCAAAATACAAGCTAACCAGTCATTACAATAATAATCAAGAAAAGAAGATAGAGTTTGAAACCTTTTTTTAAGCCATTCTGGAAAGTGCTCAGTGTAATTTTTCCATAACAAAGTTTTATTTCTAGCATATCGAGCATCATTAGCTTGTAGCTCTTCCAAATGCATACTGGTTTGACATTAAATAAAAATATATGAAAATGAAATTATAATTTCAAGTAGATGAAACTTAAAGAATAACTTACTCAAGAAAAGGATCCAAAGATGCCATGTTCATTAGGACATAACGATGTGCAATGTCTCTATCTTTATTTGAAAGGGTAAACTCGGTACCCTTCTGCAGAGGTCGGCCTTCAACCACCATTCTGTCAGCCTCCATATCCTCATTACGATTAACTGTTTCTTGAACTGGTACTGAATCTTTAAGGAACTCTAAACAAAATGCAACGCATTCTCCAGCTAAATACCCCTCAGCCATACATGCTTCTGGCCTTGCATGATTCTTAACAAAAGCCTTTAGTGTTTTCATGTACCTATAACTCATTTAAGAAATATGAATATTAGTCAAACATCATTGCAGAAAATACATATATTGAAGCAAATGAGAACATCAAACCTTTCAAAGGGATACATCCATCGGAAGTGTACTGGTCCTTCCAAACGTGCCTCTTTTGATAAATGTCTTGGAAGGTGGAACATGATATCAAAAAGAGATGGAGGGAAGAAGCGCTCCAGTTGACACATTGTTTCCACAAACTCTGTCTCCATTGATATAAGCTTCTCCGGTTCAATTATGCTCTGACACAACCTGTTGAAGTAACTGCATAATCTATTTATGGCTATCCTAAGACCCCTATGTAACAACCCTCTTAATGCAGCTGGTAACAAGTTCTGTACTAGAACATGATGATCATGCGACTTCAAACTACCAATATTTGGAGGGTTAACTGACACACTATTCGCAATATACCACAATAACCATCAGGACCTCTAAACTTAGATAACCTTTGGCAGAAAATGGTCTTTTCTTTCTTAGATAACCAGTAGGCAGCTGGAGGTAAGTATGTTTTCTTTCCCCTCACCTCTGTGTGCAAGTGTTTTCTGATTCCAATATCTTCTAAGTTTTTTCTTGCTTTCAACCCATCTTTTGACTTAGCACTTTGCATCAAGAGAGACAATATAGCATCCGACACATTCTTCTCTACGTGCATAACATCAATATTGTGACGAACAGGCAACTCCTAACTCATTAAAATAAGAAACTGTTAGGCAAATTCATATACAACAATCTTATAATTAAGGTAGACTATACTTTACCTTCCAGTAAGGTAGTTCAAAGAATATTGATCTCTTCTTCCACCGCCATAGATCATTTGATTCTTCACATTCTTCTTCTTGAACCATCTCATCATCTTCCAACTCTGGTCTTCTCCTTTTTTTCTCCTTCTCTAGAGGTCTTCCAAAATCATTCCTAAAATCTTGTAGTGTCTCATATATCTCAGCGCCAGTTTGTATCATGTTCGCATTCCCTTCCTCTACTGTGTTGTCGAACCAAGCTTTTTTATATCTGTAACGATGGCCAGGTGGTAGTCTCTTTCTATTTCCCATGTAGACAAACTTGCGGCTGAACTTAAGCCACCTAGAAGGTGTATCCTTTCCACATACATTGCATGCTTGTTTGCCCTTCACTTTACATCCAGACAAGGTTCCTAAGGCTGGATAGTCACTGATACTCCAAAGCAGCATGGCTCTAAGATTGAAGTTCTCCTTCGCAAATGAGTCATACACTTCAATACCCTCAGCCCACAAATCTCTCAAATCGTCTATCAGTGGTGCTAGGTAAACATCAATGTTATTACCAGGAGCTGTTGGACCAGGGATCAACAAAGTCAGCATTATATTTTCAGCCTTCATACACATAGTTGGAGGCGTGTTATAGTTCACTAACAACACTGGCCATGTGCTGTGATTGGTGTTTTGCATGGAGAAAGGGTTCATCCCATCTGTAGAGATCCCAAGTCGAAGATTCCTTGGATCAACCGCAAAGTCTGGCCATTTAGCGTTCACTTGTGCCCAAGAGATAGAATCAACGGGGTGTCGCATTGTACCATCTTCAGTGGCATTGGTATAGTGCCAACGCAGATCTTCAGCCATCCTTGTTGATCTAAACATCCTCCTAAACCTATCCTTGATTGGAAAATATCTAAGGACCTTTGCCGGAATCCCCACCTTTATCTCATTACTCTGCTTATCCTTTTGCCATCTTGAAACTTTGCATCTTGGACAACTTTCGAGCTTCTCATACTCCTTCCTATACAATATGCAATCATTCTTGCAA
>CAJHQQ010005429.1:0-17132 GCA_905132885.1 Moricandia moricandioides
CCAAACAGAGTAAACTAGAATCACTTTGGTTGAAAGTGGGATAACTTCTTCATCATAACTCGTATGATATTGATTCAATATCATGGTGAGTCTCTACTGATTTATGATGCAAAATCAAGCTTCTGACTTCGTGATTCATTTTGGTTTCACTAGAATCAAGAACAAACTGCCAAATCCCCAAACAGGGTAATCTTGAATAACTTCGGTTGAAAGTGGGATAAACTTCTTCATCATAACTCCTATGATATTGATTAAACTTTCAGGGTGATTAGCCACTTATTTGTGTGTCAACATGAAGCTTCTTACATTGTGATTCATTCTGGTTTTGATTAGAATCAATAATAAATTGTCAAATCTCCAAACAGAGTAAACTAGAATCACTTTGGTTGAAAGTGGAATAAGTTCTCTCATCATAACTCGTATGATATTGATTCAACATCACGATGATTCTCAATTGATTTATGAGTCATAAATAGAGCTTTATGACATCGTGATTCATTCTGGTTTTATTAGAATCAAGAACAAATTGTCAAATATCCAAACATGGTAAACTGGAATCACTTTGGTTGAAAGTGGGATAATTTCTTCATCATAACTCGTATGATATTGATTCAACATCAGTGTGATTCTCCACTGATTTTTGAGTCAAAACCAATCTTCTGACATCGTGATTCATTCTGGTTTTATTAGAATCAAGAACAAATTGTCAAATCTCCAAACAATGTAAACTGGAATCGCTTCAGTTGAAAGTGAGATAACTTCTTCATCATAACTCCTATGACATTGATTCAACTTCAGGGTGATTAGCCACTGATTTGTGTGTCCAAATAAGCTTCTTACACCGTGATTCATTCTGGTTTGATAAGAATCAATAAGAAATTGTCAAATCTCCAAACAGAGTAAACTAGAATCACTTTGGTTGAAAGTGGGATAACTTCTTCATCATAACTCGTATGATATTGATTCAATATCAAGGTGATTCTCTACTGATTTATGAGTCAAAATCAAGCTTATGATATCGTGATTCATTTTGGTTTCATTAGAATCAAGAATAAACTGCCAAATCTCCAAACAGGATAATCTCGAATCAGCTCGGTTGAAAGTAGGATAACTTCTTTATCATAACTCCTATGATATTGATTAAACTTCAGGGTGATTAACCACTGACTTTAGTGTCCAAATGAAGCTTCTTACATTGTGATTCATTCTGGTTTTATGAGAATCAATAAGAAATTGTCAAATCTCCAAATTAATTAGAAGCTTCGGTTGAAAGTGGGACAATTTCCTCATCATAACTCGTATGATATTGATTCAACATCAGATGGATTCTCAATTGATTTAGTTGTCAAAATCAAGATTCTGACATCTTGATTCATTCTGGTTTTATTAGAATCAAAAAAAAATTGCCAAATCTCCAAACAGGGTAAACTGGAATCACTTCGGTTGAAAGTGGGATAACTTCTTCATCATAACTCGTACTATATTGATTCAACATCAGTGTAATTATCCACTAATTTATGAGTCAAATCAAGTTTCTAACATCGTGATTCATTCTGGTTTTATTAGAATCAAAAACAAATTGCCAAATCTCAAAACATGGTAAACTGGAATCACTTCAGTTGAAAGTGGGAAAACTTCTTCATCATAACTCTTATGATACTGATTAAACTTCAGGATGATTAACCACTGATTTGTGGTTCCAAAAGAAGCTTCTTACATTGTGATTAATTCTGGTTTGATTAGAATCAATAAGAAATTGTCAAATCTCCAAACAGAGTAAACTAGAATCACTTCGGTTGAAAGTGGGATAACTTCTTCATCATAACTCGTATGATATTGATTCAACATCACGGTTATTCTCAATTGATTTATGAGTCAAAATAAAGCTTCTGACATCGAGATTCATTCTGGTTTTATTAGAATCAAGAACGAATTGTCAAATCTCCAAACATGGTAAACTAGAATCACTTCAGTTGAAAGTGGGATAACTTTTTCATGATAACTCCTATGATATTGATTCAACTTCAGGGTGATTAGCCACTGTTTTTTGTGTCCAAAGGAAGTTTCTTACATTGTGATTAATTCTGTTTTGATTAAAATCAATAAGAAATTGCCAAATCTCCAAACAGAGTAAACTAGAATCACTTCGGTTGAAAGTGGGATAACTTTGTCATCATAACTCGTATGATATTGATTGAACATCACATTGATTCTTAATAGATTTATGAGTCAAATTAAAGCTTCATATATCGTGATTCATTATGGTTTTATTAGAATCTTGAACAAATTGCCAAATCTCCAAACAGGGTAAACTAGAATCACTTCGGTTGAAAGTGGGATAACTTCTTCATCATAACTCCTATGATATTGATTCAACATCAGTGTGATTCTCCACTGATTTATGAGTCAACATAAATCTTCTGACATCGTGATTCATTCTGGTTTTCTTTGAATCAAGAAGAAATTGCCAAATCTCCAAACATGGTAAACTAGAATCACTTCGATTGAAAGTGGGATAACTTCTTCATCATAACTCCTATGATATTGATTCAACTTCAGGGTGATTAGCCACTGATTTTTGGGTCCAAATGAAGCCTCTGACATCGTGATTCATTCTTGTCTGATTAGAATCAATAAGAAATTGTCAAATCTCCAAATATGGTAAAGTGGAATCACTTCAGTTTAAAGTGGAATAATTTCTTCATCATAACTCCTATGATATTGATTCAAATTCAGGGTGATTAGCCACTGATTATTGTGTCCAAATGAAGCCTCATACTTCGTGATTCATTCTGGTTTGATTAGAATGAATAAGAAATTATCAAATCTCCAAACAGAGTAAACTAGAATCACTTTGGTTAAAAGTGGGATAACTTCTTCATCATAACTCGTATGATATTGATTCAACATCAGTGTGATTCTTCACTGATTTATGAATCAAATTCAATCTTCTAACATCGTGATTCATTCTGTTTTTATGAGAATCAATAACAAATTGCCAAATCTCCAAACAAGGTAAACTGGAATCACTTCAGTTGAAAGTGGGATAACTTCTTCATCATAACTCCTATGATATTAGTTCAACTTCTGGATGATTAGCCACTGATTTTTGTGTCCAAATAGCTTCTTACAACGTGATTCATTTTGGTTTGATTAGAATCAGTAAGAAATTGCAAATCTCCAAACAGAGTAAACTATAATCACTTTGGTTGAAAGTGGGATAACTTCTTTATCATAACTCGTATGATATTGATTCAATGTCATGGTGATTCTCTACTGATTTATGAGTCAAAATCAAGCTTCTGGCATCGTGATTCATTTTGGTTTCACTAGAATCAAGAACAAACTGCCAAATCCCCAAACAGGGTAATCTTGAATAACTTCGGTTGAAAGTGGGATAACTTCTTCATCATAACTCCTAAGATATTGATTAAACTTTCGGGTGCTTAGCCACTTATTTGTGTGTACAAATGAAGCTTCTTACATTGTGATTCATTCTGGTTTGATTAGAATCAATAATAAATAATCAAATCTCCAAACAGAGTAAACTAGAATCACTTCGGTTGAAAGTGGGATAATTTCCTCATCATAACTCGTATGATATTGATTCAACATCAGATGGATTCTCAATTGATTTATGAGTCAAAATCAAGTTTCTGGCATCGTGATTCATTCTAGTTTAATTAGAATTAAGAACAAATTGCCAAATCTCCAAACATGGTAAACGGAAATCACTTCGGTTGAAAGTGGGAAAACTTCTTCATTATAACTCTTATGATATTGATTAAACGTCAGGGTGATTAACCACTTATTTGTGTTTCCAACAGTAGCTTCTTACATTGTGATTAATTCTGTTTTGATTAAAATCAATAAGAAATTGTCAAATCTCCAAACAGAGTAAACTAGAATCACTTTGGTTGAAAGTGGAATAAGTTCTTCGTCATAACTCATATGATATTGATATCAACATCACGTTGATTCTCAATTGATTTATGAGTCATAATAAAGTTTATGACATTGTGATTCATTCTGGTTTTATTAGAATCAAGAACAAATTGTCAAATATCCAAACATGGTAAACTGGAATAACTTCGGTTGAAAGTGGGATAACTTCTTCATCATAACTCGTATGATATTGATTCAACATCAATGTGATTCTCCACTGATTTTTGAGTCAAAACCAATCTTCTGACATCGTGATTCATTCTGGTTTTATTAGAATCAAGAACAAATTGCCAAATCTCCAAACAAGGTAAACTGGAATCGCTTCAGTTGAAAGTGAGATAACTTCTTCATCATAACTCCTATGACATTGATTCAACTTCAGGGTGATTAGCCACTGATTTGTGTGTCCAAATAAGCTTCTTACACCGTGATTCATTCTGGTTTGATAAGAATCAATAAGAAATTGTCAAATCTCCAAACAGAGTAAACTAGAATCACTTTGGTTGAAAGTGGGATAACTTCTTCATCATAACTCGTATGATATTGATTCAATATCAAGGTGATTCTCTACTGATTTATGAGTCAAAATCAAGCTTCTGATATCGTGATTCATTTTGGTTTCATTAGAATCAAGAATAAACTGCCAAATCTCCAAACAGGATAATCTCGAATCAGCTCGGTTGAAAGTAGGATAACTTCTTTATCATAACTCCTATGATATTGATTAAACTTCAGGGTGATTAACCACTGACTTTAGTGTCCAAATGAAGCTTCTTACATTGTGATTCATTCTGGTTTTATTAGAATCAATAAGAAATTGTCAAATCTCCAAATTAATTAGAAGCACTTCGGTTGAAAGTGGGACAATTTCCTCGTCATAACTCGTATGATATTGATTCAACATCAGATGGATTCTCAATTGATTTAGTTGTCAAAATCAAGATTCTGACATCTTGATTCATTCTGGTTTTATTAGAATCAAAAAAAATTGCCAAATCTCCAAACAAGGTAAACTGGAATCACTTCGGTTGAAAGTGGGATAACTTCTTCATCATAACTCGTACTATATTGATTCAACATCAGTGTAATTATCCACAAATTTATGAGTCAAATCAAGTTTCTAACATCGTGATTCATTCTGGTTTTATTAGAATCAAAAACAAATTGCCAAATCTCAAAACATGGTAAACTGGAATCACTTCAGTTGAAAGTGGGAAAACTTCTTCATCATAACTCTTATGATACTGATTAAACTTCAGGATGATTAACCACTGATTTGTGGTTCCAAAAGAAGCTTCTTACATTGTGATTAATTCTGGTTTGATTAGAATCAATAATAAATAATCAAATCTCCAAACAGAGTAAACTAGAATCACTTCGGTTGAAAGTGGGACAATTTCCTCGTCATAACTCGTATGATATTGATTCAACATCAGATGGATTCTCAATTGATTTAGTTGTCAAAATCAAGATTCTGACATCTTGATTCATTCTGGTTTTATTAGAATAAAAAAAAAATTACCAAATCTCCAAACAGGGTAAACTGGAATCACTTCGGTTGAAAGTGGGATAACTTCATCATCATAACTCGTACTATATTGATTCAACATCAGTGTAATTATCCACTAATTTATGAGTCAAATCAAGTTTCTAACATCGTGATTCATTCTGGTTTTATTAGAATCAAAAACAAATTGCCAAATCTCAAAACATGGTAAACTGGAATCACTTCAGTTGAAAGTGGGAAAACTTCTTCATCATAACTCCTATGATACTGATTAAACTTCAGGATGATTAACCACTGATTTGTGGTTCCAAAAGAAGCTTCTTACATTGTGATTAATTCTGGTTTGATTAGAATCAATAAGAAATTGTCAAATCTCCAAACAGAGTAAACTAGAATCACTTCGGTTGAAAGTGGGATAACTTCTTCATCATAACTCGTATGATATTGATTCAACATCACGGTTATTCTCAATTGATTTATGAGTCAAAATAAAGCTTCTGACATCGTGATTCATTCTGGTTTTATTAGAATCAAGAACGAATTGTCAAATATCCAAACATGGTAAACTAGAATCACTTCAGTTGAAAGTGGGATAACTTCTTCATGATAACTCCTATGATATTGATTCAACTTCAGGGTGATTTGCCCCTGTTTTTTTGTGTCCAAAGGAAGTTTCTTACATTGTGATTAATTCTGTTTTGATTAAAATCAATAAGAAATTGCCAAATCTCCAAACAGATTAAACTAGAATCACTTTGGTTAAAAGTTGGATAACTTCTTCATCATAACTCGTATGAAATTGATTCAACATCACGTTGATTCTCAATTGATTTGTGAGTCAAAATCAATCTTCTGACATTGTGATTCATTCTGGTTTTATTAGAATCAAGAACAAGTTCCAAATCTCCCAACATGATAAACTAGAATCACTTTAGTTGTAAGTGGGATAAATTCTTCATCATAACTCCTATGATATTGATTCAACTTCAGGGTAATTAGCCACAGATTTGTATGTCCAAATGAAGTTTCTTACATTGTGATTAATTCTGGTTTGATTAGAATCAATAAGAAATTGCCAAATCTCCAAACAGAGTCAACTAGAATCACTTCGGTTGAAAGTGGGATAACTTCTTCATCATAACTCGTATTATATTGATTTAACATCACGTTGATTCTCAATTGATTTATGAGTCAAAATCAATCTTCTGACATCGTGATTCAATCTGGTTTTATTAGAATCAAGAACAAATTTCCAAATCTCCAAACATGGTAAACTAGAATCACTTCAGTTGAAAGTGGGATAACTTCTTCTTCATAACTCCTATGATATTGATTCAACTTCTGGGTGATTAACTACAAATTATGGTTTCCAAAAAAAGCTTCTTACATAGTGATTCATTCTTGTTTGATTAGAATCAATAAGAAATTGTCTAATCTCCAAACAGAGTAAACTAGAATCACTTCAGTTGAACTGGGATAACCTCTTCATTATAACTCGTATGATATTGATTCAATATCATGGTGATTCTCCACTGATTAATGAGTCAAAATCATGCTTCTAACATCGTGATTCATTTTGGTTTTATTAGAATCAAGAACAAACTGCCAAAACTCCAAACAGGGTAATCTGGAATCATTTCGGTTAAAAGTGGGGTAACTTCTTCATCATAACTCCAATGATATTGATTAAACTTCAGGGTGATTAAGAACTAATTTGTGTGTCCAAAGGAAGTTTCTTTACATTGTGATTAATTCTGGTTTGATTAGAATCAATAAGAAATTGCCAAATCTCCAAACAGAGTAAACTAGAATCACTTCGGTTGAAAGTGGGATAACTTTGTCATCATAACTCGTATGATATTGATTGAACATCACGTTGATTCTTAATAGATTTATGAGTCAAATTAAAGCTTCTGATATCGTGATTCATTATGGTTTTTTAGAATCTAGAACAAATTGCCAAATCTCCAAACAGGGTAAACTAGAATCACTTCGGTTGAAAGTGGGATAACTTCTTCATCATAACTCCTATGATATTGATTCAACATCAGTGTGATTCTCCACTGATTTATGAGTCAACATAAATCTTCTGATATCGTGATTCATTCTGGTTTTCTTTGAATCAAGAAGAAATTGCCAAATCTCCAAACATGGTAAACTAGAATCACTTCGATTGAAAGTGAGATAACTTCTTCATCATAACTCCTATGATATTGATTCAACTTCAGGGTGATTAGCCACTGATTTTTGGGTCCAAATGAAGCCTCTGACATCGTGATTCATTCTTGTCTGATTAGAATCAATAAGAAATTGTCAAATCTCCAAATATGGTAAAGTGGAATCACTTCAGTTTAAATAATTTCTTCATCATAACTCCTATGATATTGATTCAAATTCAGGGTGATTAGCCACTGATTATTGTGTCCAAATGAAGCCTCATACTTCGTGATTCATTCTGGCTTGATTAGAATGAATAAGAAATTATCAAATCTCCAAACAGAGTAAACTAGAATCACTTTGGTTAAAACTGGGATAACTTCTTCATCATAACTCGTATGATATTGATTCAACATCAGTGTGATTCTTCACTGATTTATGAATCAAATTCAATCTTCTAACATCGTGATTCATTCTGTTTTTATGAGAATCAATAACAAATTGCCAAATCTCCAAACAAGGTAAACTGGAATCACTTCAGTTGAAAGTGGGATAACTTCTTCATCATAACTCCTATGATATTGGTTGAACTTCAGGATGATTAGCCACTGATTTTTGTGTCCAAATAGCTTCTTACAACGTGATTCATTTTAGTTTGATTAGAATCAGTAAGAAATTGCAAATCTCCAAACAGAGTAAACTATAATCACTTTGGTTGAAAGTGGAATAACTTCTTTATCATAACTCGTATGATATTGATTCAATGTCATGGTGATTCTCTACTGATTTATGAGTCAAAATCAAGCTTCTGGCATCGTGATTCATTTTGGTTTCACTAGAATCAAGAACAAACTGCCAAATCCCCAAACAGGGTAATCTTGAATAACTTCGGTTGAAAGTGGGATAACTTCTTCATCATAACTCCTAAGATATTGATTAAACTTTCGGGTGCTTAGCCACTTATTTGTGTGTACAAATGAAGCTTCTTACATTGTGATTCATTCTGGTTTGATTAGAATCAATAATAAATAATTAAATCTCCAAACAGAGTAAACTAGAATCACTTCGGTTGAAAGTGGGATAATTTCCTCATCATAACTCGTATGATATTGATTCAACATCAGATGGATTCTCAATTGATTTATGAGTCAAAATCAAGTTTCTGGCATCGTGATTCATTCTAGTTTAATTAGAATTAAGAACAAATTGCCAAATCTCCAAACATGGTAAACGGAAATCACTTCGGTTGAAAGTGGGAAAACTTCTTCATTATAACTCTTATGATATTGATTAAACGTCAGGGTGATTAACCACTTATTTGTGTTTCCAACAGTAGCTTCTTACATTGTGATTAATTCTGTTTTGATTAAAATCAATAAGAAATTGTCAAATCTCCAAACAGAGTAAACTAGAATCACTTTGGTTGAAAGTGGAATAAGTTCTTCGTCATAACTCATATGATATTGATATCAACATCACGTTGATTCTCAATTGATTTATGAGTCATAATAAAGTTTATGACATTGTGATTCATTCTGGTTTTATTAGAATCAAGAACAAATTGTCAAATATCCAAACATGGTAAACTGGAATCACTTCGGTTGAAAGTGGGATAACTTCTTCATCATAACTCGTATGATATTGATTCAACATCAGTGTGATTCTCCACTGATTTTTGAGTCAAAACCAATCTTCTGACATCGTGATTCATTCTGGTTTTATTAGAATCAAGAACAAATTGCAAAATCTCCAAACAATGTAAACTGGAATCGCTTCAGTTGAAAGTGAGATAACTTCTTCATCATAACTCCTATGACATTGATTCAACTTCAGGGTGATTAGCCACTGATTTGTGTGTCCAAATAAGCTTCTTACACCGTGATTCATTCTGGTTTGATAAGAATCAATAAGAAATTGTCAAATCTCCAAACAGAGTAAACTAGAATCACTTTGGTTGAAAGTGGGATAACTTCTTCATCATAACTCGTATGATATTGATTCAATATCAAGGTGATTCTCTACTGATTTATGAGTCAAAATCAAGCTTCTGATATCGTGATTCATTTTGGTTTCATTAGAATCAAGAATAAACTGCCAAATCTCCAAACAGGATAATCTCGAATCAGCTCGGTTGAAAGTAGGATAACTTCTTTATCATAACTCCTATGATATTGATTAAACTTCAGGGTGATTAACCACTGACTTTAGTGTCCAAATGAAGCTTCTTACATTGTGATTCATTCTGGTTGTATTAGAATCAATAAGAAATTGTCAAATCTCCAAATTAATTAGAAGCACTTCGGTTGAAAGTGGGACAATTTCCTCATCATAACTCGTATGATATTGATTCAACATCAGATGGATTCTCAATTGATTTAGTTGTCAAAATCAAGATTCTGACATCTTGATTCATTCTGGTTTTATTAGAATCAAAAAAAATTGCCAAATCTCCAAACAGGGTAAACTGGAATCACTTCGGTTGAAAGTGGGATAACTTCTTCATCATAACTCGTACTATATTGATTCAACATCAGTGTAATTATCCACTAATTTATGAGTCAAATCAAGTTTCTAACATCGTGATTCATTCTGGTTTTATTAGAATCAAAAACAAATTGCCAAATCTCAAAACATGGTAAACTGGAATCACTTCAGTTGAAAGTGGGAAAACTTCTTCATCATAACTCCTATGATACTGATTAAACTTCAGGATGATTAACCACTGATTTGTGGTTCCAAAAGAAGCTTCTTACATTGTGATTAATTCTGGTTTGATTAGAATCAATAAGAAATTGTCAAATCTCCAAACAGAGTAAACTAGAATCACTTCGGTTGAAAGTGGGATAACTTCTTCATCATAACTCGTATGATATTGATTCAACATCAGGGTGATCTCCACTGATTTATGAGTCAAAATCAAGCCTCTGAGATCGTGATTGATTTTGATTTTATTAGAATCAAGAACACATTGTCAAATCTCCAAACAAGGTAAATTGGAATCACTTCAGTTGAAAGTGGGATAACTTCTTCATCACAACTCCTATGACATTGATGCAACTTCATGGTGATTAGCCACTAATTTTTGTGTCCAAATAAGCTTCTTACATCGTGATTCATTCTGGTTAGATTAGAATCAATAAGAAATTTTCAATTCTCCAAACAGAGTAAACTAGAATCACTTCGGTTGAAAGTGGGATTACTCCTTCATCTTAACTCGTATTATATTGATTTAACATCAGGTGGATTCTCAATTGATTTATGAGTCAAAATCTAGCTTCGGACATCGTGATTCATTCTGGTTTTATTAGAATCCAAAAAAAAATTATCAAATCTCCAAACAGGGTAAACTGGAATCACTTCGGTTGAAAGCGGGATAACTTCTTCATCATAACTCGTATGATATTGATTCAACATCAATATGATTCTCCACTGATTTATGAGTCAAAATCAAGCTTCTGACATCATGATTCATTCCGGTTTTATTAGAATCAAGAACAAATTGCTAAATCTCCAAATATGGTAAACTCGAATCACTTCGGTAGAAAATGAGATAACTTCTTCATCATAACTCGTATGATATTGATTCAACCTCAGGGTGATTCTCCTCTGATTTATGAGTCAAAATCAAGCTTCTGATATCGTGATTCATTCTGGTTTTATTAAAATCAAGAACAAATTACCAAATCTGCAAACATGGTAAACTGGAATCACTTCGGTTAAAAGTGGGATAACTTCTTCATCATAACTCGTATGATATTGATTCAACATCAGGTTGATTCTCAATTGATATATGAGTCAAAATCAAGTTTATGACATCGTGATTCATTCTGGTTTTATTAGAATCAAGAACAATTGCCAAATCTCCAAAAAGAGTAAACTGGAATCACTTCGTTTGAAAGTGGGAAAACTTCTTTATCATAACTCGTATGGTATTGATTCAATATCAGTGTGATTCTCCACTGATATACGAGTCAAAATCAATCTTCTGACATCGTGATTCATTATGGTTTTACTAGAATCAAGAATAAATTGCCCGATTTCCAAACTTTGTAAACTAGAATCACTTCAGTTGAAAGTGGGATAACTTCTTCATCATATCTCCTATGATATTGATTCAACTTCAGCGTGATTAGCCACTGATTTTTGTGTTCAAATGAAGCCTCTTACATCGTGATTCATTCTGGTTTGATTAGAATCAATAAGAAATTGTCACATCTCCAAACATGGTAAACTGGAATCACTTGTGTTGAAAATGGGATAACTTCTTCATCATAACTCCTATGATATTGTTTTAACTTCAGGGTGATTAGCCACTGATTTTTGTGTCCAAATGAATCCTCTTACATCGTGATTCATTCTGGTTTGATTAAGATCAATAAGAAATTTTTAAATCTCCAAATAGAATAAACTGGAATCACTTTGGTTGAAAGTGGGATAACTTCTTCATCATAACTCGTATGATATTGATTCAACCTCAGGGTGATTCTCCACTGATTTATGAGTCAAAATCAAGCTTCTGATATCGTGATTCATTCTGGTTTTATTAAAATCAAGAACAAATTACCAAATCTGCAAACATGGTAAACTGGAATCACTTCGGTTGAAAGTGGGATAACTTCTTCATCATAACTCGTATGATATTGATTCAACATCAGCGTGATTCTCCACTGATTTATGAGTCAAAATCAAGCTTCTGAGATCGTGATTTATTTTGATTTTATTAGAATCAAGAACACATTGTCAAATCTCCAAACAAGGTAAATTGGAATCACTTCAGTTGAAAGTGGGATAACTTCTTCATCATAACTCCAATGACATTGATTCAAATTCAATGTGATTAGCCTGAATTGTGTGTCCAAATAAACTTCTTACATAGTGATTCATTCTGGTTTTATTAGAATCAATAAGAAATGGTCAAATCTCCAAACAGAGTAAACTAGAATCACTTCGGTTGAAAGTGGGATAACTTCTTCATCTTAACTCGTATGATATTGATTTAACATCAGATAGATTCACAATTGATTTATGAGTCAAAATCTAGCTTCTGAGATCGTGATTCATTCTTGTTTTATTAGAATCCAGAACAAATTGCCAAATCTCGAAACATGGTAAACTAGAATCACTTCGGTTGAAAGCGTGATAACTCTTCATCTTAACTCGTATGATATTGATTCAACATCAAGCTTCTGACATCATTATTCATTCTGGTTTTATTAGAATCAAGAAGAAATTGCTAAATCTCCAAACAGGGTAAACTCGAATCACTTCGGTTGAAAGTAGGAAAACTTCTTCATCATAACTCCTATGATATTTCTTAAACTTCAGGGTCAAAATCAAGCTTCTAAGATCGTGATTCATTTTGATTTTATTAGAATTAAGAACACATTATCAAATCTCGCAACAAGGTAAATTGGAATCACTTCAGTTGAAAGTGGGATAACTTCTTCATCACAACTCCTATGACATTGATTCAACTTCATGGTGATTAGCCACTGATTTTTGTGTCCAAATAAGCTTCTTACATCGTGATTCATTCTGGTTTGATTAGAATCAATAAGAAATTTTCAATTCTCCAAACAGAGTAAACTAGAATCACTTCGGTTGAAAGTGGGATTACTCCTTCATCTTAACTCGTATTATATTGATTCAATATCATGGTGATTCTCCACTGATTTGTGAGTCAAAATCAAGCTTCTGACATCGTGATTCATTTTTGTTTTATTAGAATTAAGAACGAACTGCCAAATCTCCAAAAAGGGTAATTTGGAATCATTTCGGTTGAAAGTGGGATAACTTCTTCATCATAACTCCTATGATATTGATTCAACTTCAGGGTGATTATCCACTGATTTGTGTGTCCAAATAAGATTCTTACATTGTGATTCATTCTGGTTTGATTAGAATAAATAAGAAATTGTCAAATCTCCAAACAGAATAAACTAGAATCACTTCGGTTGAAAGTGGGATAACATTTTCATTATAATTCGTATGATATTGATTCAATATCATGGTGATTCTCCACTGATTTGTGAGTCAAAATCAAGCTTCTGACATCTTGATTCATTTTTGTTTTATTATAATTAAGAACGAACTGCCAAATCTCCAAAAAGGGTAATCTGGAATCATTTCGGTTGAAAGTGGGATAACTTCTTCATCATAACTCCTATGATATTGATTAAACTTCAGGGTGATTAACCACTGATTTATGAGTCAAAAGGAATCTCCTTACATTGTGATTCATTCTGGTTTGATTAGAATCAATAAGAAAATTTCAAATTTCCAAACATAGTAAACTAGAATCACTTCGGTTGAAAGTGGGATAACTTTTTCATCATAACTCCTATGATATTGATTAAACTTCAGGGTGATTAACCACTTATTTGTGTGTCCAAACGAATCTTCTTACATTGTGATTCATTCTGGTTTGATTAGAATCAATAAGAAAATATCAAATTTCCAAACAGAGTAAACTAGAATCACTTCGATTGAAAGTGGGATAACTTCTTCATCATAACTCGTATGATATTGATTCAATATCAAGGTGATTCTCAGTTGATTTATGAGTCAAACTCAAGCTTCTGACATCGTGATTCATTCTGGTTTTGTTAGAATCCAGAACAAATTGCTAAATCTCTAGACATGGTAAACTGGAATCACTTCGGTTGAAAGCGGGATAACTTCTTCATCATAAGTCATATGATATTGACTAAACTTCAGGGTGATTAAGCACTAAGAAATTGTCAAATCTCCAAACAGAGTAAACTAGAATCACTTTGGTTGAAAGTGGGATAACTTCTTCATCATAACTCGTATGATATTGAATCAATATCAGGTTGATTCTCCATTTATTTATGAGTCAAAATCAAGCTTCTTACATTGTGATTCATTCTGGTTTTATTAGAATCAAGAACAAATTGCCAAATCTCCAAACAGGGTAAACTGGAATCACTTCGGCTGAAAGTGGGATAACTTCTTCATCATAACTCGTATGATATTGATTCAACATCAGTGTGATTCTCCACTAATTTATGAGTCAAAATCAATCTTCTGACATTGTGATTCATTCTGGTTTTATGAGAATCAAGAACAAAATGCTAAATCTCCAAACATGGTAAACTAGAATCACTGCAGTTGAAAGTGGGATAACTTCTTTATCATAACTCCTATGATATTGATTCAACTTCAGGGTGATTAGCCACTGATTTTTGGGTCCAAATGAGACCTCTTACATCGTTATTCATTCTGGTTAGATTATAATCAATAAAAAATTGAAAAATCGTCAAACAAAGTAAACTAGAATCACTTCGGTTGAAAGTGGGATAACTTCTTCATCATAACTCGTATGATATTTTTTCAATATAATGGTGATTCTCCACTGATTTATGAGTAAAAAACAATCTTCTGACATCTTCATTCATTTTGGTTTTATTAGAATCAAGAACAAACTGCCAAATCTCCAAACAATGTAATCTGGAATCACTTCGGTCGAAAGTGGGATAACTTCTTCATCATAACTCCTATGATATGATTCAACTTCAGGGTGATTAAACACTGATTTGTGTGTCCAAATGAAGCTTGTTTCATTTTGATTCATTCTGGTTTGATTAGAATCAATAAGAAATTATCAAATCTCCAAACAGCGTAAACTAGAATCACTTTGGTTGAAAGTGGGATAACTTCTTCATCATAACTCGTATGATTCAATTCAAAATCAGGTTGGTTCTCAATTTATTTATGAGTCAAAATCAAGCTTATGACATCGTAATTCATTCTGGTTTTATAAGAGTCAAGAAGAAATTGCCAAATCTACACACAGAGTAATCTGAAATAACTTCGGTTGAAAGTGGGATAACATCTTCATCATAACTCCTATGACATTGATTCAACTTCAGGGTGATTAGCCACTGATTTTTGTGTCCAAATAAAGCTTCTTACATCTTTATTCATTCTGGTTTGATTTGAATCAATAAAAAATTGTCAAATCGCCAAACAAAGTAAACTAGAATCACTTCGGTTGAAAGTGGGATAACTTCTTCATCATAACTCGTATGATATTGTTTCAATATAATGGTGATTCTCCACTGATTTATGAGTCAAAATCAATCTTCTGACATCGTGATTCATTTTGTTTTTATTAGAATCGAGAACAAACTGCCAAATCTCCAAACACGATAATCTGGAATCACTTCGGTCGAAAGTGGGATAACTTCTTCATCATAACTCCTATGATATTGATTCAACTTTAGGGTGATTAAACACTGATTTGTGTGTCCAAATGAAGCTTGTTTCACTGTGATTCATTCTGGTTTGATTATAATCAATAAGAAATTATCAAATCTCCAAACAGAGTAAACTAGAATTACTTCGGTTGAAAGTGGGATAACTTCTTAATCATAACTCATATGATATTGATTCAACATCAAGGTGATTCTCCACTGTTTTATGAGTCAAAATCAATCTCTTGACATCGTGATTCATTCTGGTTTGATCAGAATCAATAAGAAATTGTCAAATCTCTAAACAAAGTAAACTAGAATCGCTTTGGTTGAAAGTGAGATAACTTCTTCATCATAACTCGTATGATATTGATTCAACATCAGTGTGATTCTCCACTACTTTATGAGTCAAAATCAAGCTTCTGATATTGAAACTGGGATAACTTCTTCATCATAACTCCTATGATATTGATTAAAATTAAGGGTGATTAGCCACTGATTTGTGTGTCCAAATAAAGCTTCTTACATCTTGATTCATTCTGGTTTGATTAGAATCAATAAAAAATTGTCAAATCGCCAAACAAAGTAAACTACAATCACTTTGGTTGAAAGTGGGATAACTTCTTCATCATAACTCGTACGTGTTTCTCCACTGATTTATGAGTCAAAATAAATCTTCTGACATTGTGATTCATTTTGGTTTTATTAGAATCAAGAACAAACTGCCAAATCTCCAAACAAGATAATCTAGAATCACTTCGGTCGAAAGTGGGATAACTTCTTCATCATAACTCCTATGATATTAATTAAACTTCAGGGTGATTTAACACTGATTTTTGTGTCCAAATGAAGCTTGTTTCATTGTGATTCATTCTTGTTTGATTAGAATCAATAAGAAATTATCAAATCTCCAAACAGAGTAAACTAGAATTAACTTCGGTTGAAAGTGAGAGAACTTCTTAATCATAACTCGTAAGATATTGATTTAACATCAAGGTGATTCTCCACTGATTTATGAGTCAAAATCAATCTTTTGACATCGTGATTCATTCTGGGTTTTATCAGAATCAATAAGAAATTGTCAAATCTCCAAACAAAGTAAACTAGATCACTTTGGTTGAAAGTGGTATAACTTCTTCATGATTAACTCGTATGATATTGATTCAACATCAGTGTGATTCTCCACTTATTTATGAGTCAAAATCAAGCTTCTGACATCGTGATCATTCTGGTTTTATTAGAATCCTGAAACAATTGTCAAATCTCCAAACATGGTAAACTGGAATCACTTCGGTTGAAACTGGGAT